>CAUYUJ010007178.1:0-25000 GCA_963575745.1 Prorocentrum cordatum
TCACTCACTCACTCACTCACTCACCCGCTCACTCACTCACTCACTCACTCATTCATTCATCCTCCTTCTCCCTTCGCCTCCTACCCCCCCTCCTCCTGGTCCTCCTCTTCCTCCTCCTCCTCCTCCTCCTCCTCCTCCTCCTCCTCCTCCTCCCCCTCCTCCTCCTCCTCTTCCTCCCCCCTCCTCCTCCTCCTTTCTCATCCCCCTCCAACTCGAGAGCAGATCGGTTTGCCAACTGGCCGCGGCGGACTGGGCGCCTGCTGGCACGTAGAGGCGCGTCAGTGTGAAGACCAGGAAGGTAGAGGAGGAAAAAGGAGGGAAGGGGGAAGGAAGGCAGAAGGGTAACTATGGAGGAAGGGGTGAAACAGATACTGAAGAGAAGGAAGGAAGGTTGAGCTGGAAGAAGAGGGATGGACCCACGGCACCGGAGGCTTCGGGGGAGAAAGGCTCAATGAACCTCTGCGCAGAGAAGAGTGCCGGGTGCCAGGGGCAGCGGGGGCATGGAGATGTAGCAGGAAAGGGACCTTCTGTCTGAGCTTCGCACCCACTCTTATTCCTCGGCCACTGCAACTTCCTTGACGCCTCATGCTTGCAAGTCTCCCCTGGGCAGCGTCTGATTACAGTCCATCGCATACCCTGGCTGCACTCAGGAAAGAAGCGGGGCCTCGTCGCCCGGCTGGAAGCCCTCAACACGCACAGTGCGGCGGTCCTGGACTCGCACGGGAGAGCCGGAACGACGCAACTGAAGTGGGACAGGCGCAGCAGCTGCATCGTTGTTCCGCTGGTTTGCATGCTCAAGCTCTGACACGTGCGCCTGGTGAACTCACACTCTCGTCCACGAGAGCCCCACGAGGCTACGACAGCGAACGCGATAGATATCGCAACATAGGAATCAACCACGTGGCAACTCTCACAGACGGAGAGGTCCCCACTCCTATGTCATACTCATGTCCTTCCTGCTCGCATCCAAGCCGGCTTGCGCCCCGGGTCTCCTTTCCCCTCACCGAACTCCCACCGTCAGCGTGCGCTCCCATCCATGCGCAGCTCCTCAACGCCAGCTTCTCTGCGCCCTTCACGAGCTCCCCCCAGACATGATGGCGTCGTAAAAAAATCAGGACGGGAGGTTTTTCGCTATTTTCGGCCCCTGGGGGGCCTCGCCGGGCCTCGGGACCGTCAAAAAACGAGTCAGGACGAAAAACCGGCCCCGGGGAAAGGGTCTGGACGTTCAGGGACGCCGTCCTGAAAAAATCAGGACGTCGCATGTCTGGGCCTTCTCCGTCCGAACCTGCTTCCTGCCCTCCCTGCACTTCTACGGCGCGCCATATCCAATGGTGACCTCTGGCCCGAAGTCTGCGTGCCAATACACAGCGCTGTGGGAACAGTGACCGACCGTTCTCCTCGCAGAACGCACGTCCACGGTCGATGTTGTGCACACCCATCATTTCACCCCGGGCCTCCTGGGCATGGCGCAGAAGCTGCCACCCAGTCTTGTGTTTGGTGGCTCTCTTTCGGTAGACGCATTGGGAGCACGAACGTGGCCACACGCATTTTCTCAGTGCATGTCCGCCCCCATCTCGGTCTTACTCTGCGTGTTATGCATACTGCCGTTTATCTCAAAGCCTGTCTCTCTGTCCCCCTCTACGTGTGTCGGTCACGCCTGCGTGTGCATCACTGCCTCAGCATGTCCCAGTCTCGGTTTTCCTCAGACAATTTTGGGCTGCCTGAACCTCTGCCTTGGGCTGTATCAATGCCTATAAGACGACCGCCATCTTGGGTGATAAGGTGGAGAGATGTGGAGAGGATGCGTGCAACTTTCAATTTGCAATTGGCGTCGGGTCGGATTCACGATCCGTCTATCTAGCGATCTCACTATCTAATAATAGATTGGCATCCCTACCTATCGGTCTCAGCAACAGCAGCAGCCCCCCTCCCAAGCTCGGGTGTTGCCCAAGGCGTCCCTCATCCAAGGTGCCCCCTGGGTTCCCGGGAGGCCCCCCCAACCTCCAGAGCACCCCCCCGCAGCCTCCAGTGGGCCCTGGGGGAAGACCCCCGACGTCGTGACTTTTTCGCAACCTCGACCCCCAGAGGTCTGGACCCTTTCCCAAGGACCGGCTTCTCATCGTGACTCGTTCTTTGACGGTGCCGAGGCCCAGTAATAGAGGGTAGAAAACCCACCCCCATAAGGAAGGAAGCGAACAGAGCAAGGCTTTCAGCAAACGCCCAGGGCCGTTCAGTAAACGCCAGCTGTCCAGTCAGGGCGGTTTTTCATCCCTGGAGGTTAGGGCCCCCCGGGGCATTTGGAAAATTGCTGGGACCGTGCGTAACTATCTGACTCCCCCGTTCTCCGCCGAGGAGGAGGAGGAGGGGGAGGAGGAGGAGGCAGAGGAGGCGGAGGAGGAAGACTGGACGACTGGCCGACTGGCCGACTGGCCGACTGGCCGACTGGCCGACTCCCCGACTGGCCCTCTGGCCGCCTGCGGAGTCGGAAAGTCCTTCCCGATGCCTCAAGACATACACCCCGCGAAATGCTTAAGAAATCATGGGTTAAGAAATTCATAGTCTCAGAACTTGAGTAAAGACCCAACATTCCTATCAAAATCTTAAGGTTTACATTGAAACGTTAAGAATAATCGAGACTCTGGCCGAAAACTTGGGTTTTCTTAAGCATCGCCTAAGGTGTATCCTCCCCCCCCCCCTGGGGCCGAAGATAGCGAGAGACCTGCCGTCGTGCCTGCTCCACGACGCGGTCCCGCCCGGCGGCACGCTTCGCCTCAAGACGGCGCCCCCGCCGTCGCTGCTCCTCCGCCGGCGCAGCTCCTCTGCCCGGCCGCCGACGCAGGAAGCTTCACAGCGCGAGGGGTCGGGAGCGGCCACCAAGAGGGGGGTGTCCAAGAGGGGGGGGGTGCTCATCGTGACCGGCGGCACGTGCGCGGCCCAGCGGGGGGGCCAGGGACGTACCGAAGCAAGAAGAGGCGCCACGAAATCCGGGGAGATCTCGTGGCCCCCGCCATGATCTCCCCCCCCCCCTAGTCATCCCCCCCCTCTTTGCCGCCCCCGAAGGGGTCTGGGAGCCGCAAGGCGGTCCCGCTGGCTCGGCGACGTGACGTCCCCCGCCAGCGGCGGCGCCGGGGCGCCGCCGGCCCTGCGCGGGCGGCAGGCGCGCGCGCCCCGCCCTCGCGGGGCGCGGCGCGTGGCGGGGGTCAGAGCCTGGAGCGAGTAGGGGGCCATGGGGAGGCCGGGGGACGCAGCGGAGGCCGAAGCTGCCAGCAAGGCCAGGGAAAAGCCAGGGCAGGGGGGGGCCGGGGGAGGCCACGACGACGCGGCGGCACCGCGGCGAGAAAAACGAAAGGCGCGCCTGCCCTGGCTCTCGCACGGTGGAGCGGCAGGGGGCAGGAGGAGCGTGCAGGGGGCCACGTGCGAACCCCACCCCTCCCCCCCACGAGTTCTGAGGGGGAGGGCGGGGTCCACGTCGTTTGGGAGCTCCCGAGCGAAGTGAGCCCCAGCCTCCCCCTCAGACATCGTGGGGGGGAGGGGTGGGGTTCGCATGCGGCCCCCTCACGAGGCGTGCACCGATCGGGCCCAAGGGCCAAAGGTCAACCTGGAGGTCCTGGCGTCGCAGCTCTTCCCCTACGGGCGTTGCCACCCCGCGGGCGGGCGGGCCCCGGGGCCCTCGCAGATCGCTCCGGCTCGAAAGATGGCGCAGAAAGGGGGGGTCCAGGGCTCCGGTGGTGATTTTCTGCGAGGTTGCAACTTCCTCGACACGTCGGATCTCAGAGAGGCCCACGGGTCAACGGAGAGGTTGGAACGAGGTGTGTCAGGACCAAGGGTTAGGGCGCGTGCCAGGATCAAGGTCAAGGCTTAGGTCGGGCCTGTCCCTCTACAGGGGGATTTCGGGCGAAAAATCAAAAATACTCAAAAAAATACGCCCAACATGCTCAAAAATGGTCAACAAATCGTCCCCGACGATCCTTTGACTACTTTTGAATAATTCCCCCTGCAGAGGGACGTGCCCGACTTGGATCAAGGTCCAAGCCGACCCTCGACTCGAGGGCCTCGAGCTGGCGCAGACGTCCCGAGGGGACTGCCCACCCGCACCGCCAGGAGGAGTGGCCGGACTCACGCGCGCAACGTGCGGAGCCCACGCGCGGGCCTGCGCCTGCGCGAGGCGGGCGCTCTTGGCCACGCGGGGGCCGAGCGCTGGAGAAGTGGTACGGCCAGCTCGTCCCCGACACCCCGAACCGGCTTCTGCGGCAGGAGGAAGAGGGAGGAGGAGGAGGAGGAGGAGGAGGAGGAGGAGGAGGAGGAGGAGGAGGAGGAGGAGGAGGAGGAGGAGGAGGAGGAGGAGGGAGGAGGGAGAGGAGGAGGGAGAGGAGGAGGAGGAGGGAGGAGGAGGGAGAGGAGGAGGAAGAGGAGAAGAGGAGCGAGGAGGAGGAGGAGGAGGAGGTGGAGGAGGAGGAGGTGGAGGAGGAGGTGGAGGAGTTTTACATTTATATCATTGTTTATGTCATTGTTATGGCATTGTTTATGTCATTGCTCATGTGAGTGTCATTGTTTGTTCCCCTAGGGCAGGGCCCTCGCCGGCACGCCGCACGCCCAGACCTCCACGGCGCCCACGCCGCACGCCTGGCAGCCCCTGCCAGCGCTCTCCCTCTCTCTGGAAGGCCCGACGTACGGCCGCGCGCGCACGCGCGTCCAGCTCTCGCCGAGGGCTGGGCACGCGATCCGCCCAGGTATTCTGAGAGCAGTGCCGCGCCGCGAACGCGGCGGTGGCTCACCCTTGCAAGGCATCCAGCTGAGCCTTGCAGGGTGTGGCATCGGAGACAATTGGGAATAGAAGGTGCGCCCCCAGGAGGTGACAGCTAGTCTGAAATCGGGCCTGTCCCTCTACAGGAGGATTATTCAAAAGTGCTCAAGAAATAGTATGGGGACGATTTGTTTAGCTTTGCTAGCCATTTTGGATTATTGTTGCAGTTTTTTTTATTTTTCGTCCAAAATCCACCTGTATGGGGACACCCCCGACCTAAAACTAGTCTGGGTGCAGGGTTTCCGGAGTCCGCAGAGCGAACGGCGCAGGAGCACGAGGGCAGAAGCCGCCGACTTTGGCACGTGAGCTGCCCGCGTGAGGTCGAGCGTTCGGCGCTCGCGCTTCCAGCGTGGAGGAGGAGGAGGAGGAGGAGGAGGAGGAGGAGGAGGAGGAGGAGGAGGAGGAGGAGGAGGAGGAGGAGGAGGAGACGGAGGAGGAGGAGGAGGTGGGGGAGGGGGAGAGGGAGGAGGAGGAGGAGGAGGAGGAGGAGGAGGAGGAGAGGAAGAGGAGGAGGAAGAGGATGAGGAGGAGGAGGAGGAGGAGGAGGAGGAGGAGGAGGAGGAAGGGAGACGACGACGAAGAGGAGGGGGAGGAGGAGGAGGAGAAGGAGGGAGGAGGAGGAGGAGGAGGAGGAGGAGGAGGAGGAGAAAGACGAGGAGGAGGAGGAGGAGGCCGAGGAGGAGGAGGAGGAGGCCGAGGAGGAGGAGGAGAGAGGGAGAGGGAGGAGGAGGAGGAAGGAGGGAGGAGGAGAGGAGGAGGAGAGGAGGAGGAGGAGGAGGAGGAGGAGGCCGAGGAGGAGGGGAGGAGAAGGAGGAGGAGACGACGAGGAGGACGAGGAGGAGGAGGAGGAGGAGGAGGAGGAGGAGGAGGAGGAGGAGGAGGAGGAGGAGGAGGAGGAGTAGTAGACGACGACGACGACGAGGAGGGGGAGGAGGAGGAGGAGGAGGAGGAGGAGGAGGAGGAGGAGGAGGAGAGGAGGAGGAGGAGGAGGAGGAGGAGGAGGAGGGAGGAGGGGAGGAAGACGAGGAGGAGGAGGAGTGGGAGCGAGGAGGAGGAGGAGGAGGAGGAGGGCCAGGGAAAGGACGAGGAGCCCTGCTGGGAGGCGGATGCTTTAGAGTCTAGGGGACGGGGGCAGGATGTAGCAGCATGCTCCACAAAGGCCTCCCTGGGAGGATGCTCTGGGAGGGCGCTCTGGGAGGGCGCTCTGGGAGGGCGGGGCGGGGATTCGGAAGACTGCTCCAGGCGGATGCTCTGGAGGAGCCCCCTGCACACGTCACCGATGCTTCAAGTACGGCCCAAATCCTCCCATCACACATCGGCGCGGGCGTGTCTTGGCATCGCGGCGGGCGTCGGTTGGGACGATGAGGGCCCTGTCGGCTCAACCGAAGACGAGCACCAAGGGTCGGACCCATCCGCCGGCCCCCTTGTGGGGCCACCAGGCTGCAGGCCGCAGTTGCTGCGCCCTGCGCCAGATGCAGTTTCAAGTCTCCAATGTTACACTCCCCGCGTCTGCTTCCTGCTGTGAACTGTTGAAGTCCGCGCGAAGGGGAGGAACCCCAAACCGGCAATTTGCTACCCTCGGATCGGGCGCTCTGAATTCCCAGGGGGGCGCGAGACACGCAAAAATACTTGAGATTCGCGCCCCCGAGGCCATACTCCCCCGTAAATTGCACCATATGCGCGCCCCCGAAGCCACACATATCTTTTTGTGAAGTATACATTTGTTGCGCCCCCGAGGCAACAAACCCTCGTACATTACACAATGTTCGCGCCCCCGGAACCATAATCGCTGGTAAATTACATGATAGTCGCGTCCTGGAAGCCAGAAGCCTTCGCAAGTTACACAATGCTTGCGTCCCCGAGGCAACAAACCCTCGTACATTATACAATGCCCGCGTCCCCGAAGCCATGAACCCTCGCAAAGTACACCGTATTCGCACTGCCGAGGCCAAGAGTGCTCCAAGGCGCCCGAAGATGGTTCCAAGACGGCTCAAAAGGGCCCCAGGAGGCCCCAAGCGCGTTACAAGAGGCCTCCCGAGAGCCCCAAGAGGCCAACATCGACGATTTTGCGAAGGTGTTTGGAGGATGTTGGCCTTCTCGCATTTTCGGCTTTCCGACGCTCCAAAACGGCTCAAGAAACTCACAAGACCGCCCCAAGACAGCCCAAGACGCCTCAAAGAGGGCCCACAAGACGGCCCAAGAGGGCTCCAAGATGGCCCAAGAAGCGCTCCGAGAAGCCACCAGAAGCCCCCAGGAGGGCGCCAAGACGCTCCAAGAGGCCCCCAGAGGCACCCAAGACGCGCCCAAGAGGCCTCCAAGAGGCCCCAAAGATACCCCACGAGGCCCCAACAGGCCCCCCAAAGGCGCCCAAAACCGCCTCCAAAAAGGACGGGTCGAGCAAAAATGGAGCCGCCTAGCATCAATGTAACTGAATGGCACCGTCAAGGTGCACAATAGAAATATACAGTACGACAATTGTTTTTTCGATTTGGCAGCGTTGAGAACCGCTTCATGGACCGTTCATTCCGAATCACACGAACGCCTCGCTGCCACGCCACAGCGTGATCCCACCATTGGGTAGTATGCAGTCCCCCCGATGAGAATTGAGAACGGGGCTCCGAAACTCGAAAGCAAGTCACCCTCTCGTTCTGGCGACTCCTGGCCAAGCACAACTCACACAGAAAATCTCAAGATCGCCTCAAAGAACACCAGGAGCGCGTTTCTTTATGTTCGGCGATGACGGGCGTCATGGGGGGAGGGGAGGGGGGGTATGACGTAACGCCCCCCCCCCCCCCCCCCCCCCGCGTGGCTCTGGCACCGCAGCCGCGCCCGCGCGCGCGACGCGACGAGCGACGAGCGACGACGACGACGACGACGACGACGACGAGAACGACGACGGCGCGACCAGCATGTAGGTGGCGATATGCCCCACTGCGCTTGTGTACACCACAACGCTCGCGTGCACCGTAGCGCGCGTAGACCACAGCGCCTGCGTACACCGCAACAACCGTGTGCAACGCAGCGCCAGTGTACACCATGGTGCTTGCGTACACTACAGCGCCGGCGTACATGTGGACACCGCAGCTACCATGTGCAACACAGCGCCTGTGTACACCACAATGGCTGCGTGCACCGCAGCGCCTGTGCACGCCACAGCGCGTGTCTACACCACAACATCCGCGTGCAACACAGCGCTGGTGTACACCACAATTCCTGCGTGCATAGGACAGATAAACAGGAGCATGTACGTGAGGATCTGCTGCGGCCAACTAGACGCCACGCCAGGAAAGTGCTGATAATCGAATGCGACGTTCTTTCCTCCACCTCCACCACCTCCTCTTCCTCCTCCTCCTCCTCTTCTTCCCCCTCCTCCTCCTCCTCCTCCTCCTTACCCCCTGTCGTGCGGGTTGGCGCTACAGCGCACGTGCGCATCTCAGCGCGCACCGCAGAATGGTCGATTGAATCGGTCCACTTGGTTCTCGGACGGCCAATTTAGCTGGAGCCTCCTGGACGCAGATGGGAGGAGTTCGGGTGATGCGGGCGGACTCGGGAGGACTCGTAGATTCCAGCGGCGCTCCGTTGTCCATAAAGATTATTTTCGCATGTCTTGTGGAATCCGCAAACGCTCCATTTAAGGGTTCGTTAAAACATTCTATATGCAACAGTGGTGTTGTGTTGCACACGGTTGCTGTGGTGCACACAGGGGCCGTGGTGCACACAGGCACTGCAATGAACGCAGGCATTGTGGTGTACACTGGTGCTGTGTTGCACACGGCTGATGTGGTGTACGCAAGCGCTGTGGTGTGCGCAAGAGCTGTTGTGCCCGCGGGCACGGTGGCACAAACTGACGCTGTGTTGCACGCGGCTGCTGTGGTGTACATAGGCGGTGTGGTGTACACAGGCGCTGTGGTGCACGCAGGCACTGTGGTGTACACGGGCGTTGTGGTTCAAAACGCCACCTACATGCTGGCGCTACCCGTCCTCCGTCATTCCTAGGCATTCCCAGACGCCGCCGGCGCGAAACGTGACGACATCGACCCCCTCCACCCCCCCTAAGATGATTGCCGTCATCGGCCCGGAATTAAAAAAAAAAAATATAAAAAAACATTAAAAAAAAAGTTTCAGCCGCGTCCGCACGCACGGCGACTATGAGCGACGAGCGACAACCCAAGAGCGACGACGACGACGACGACGACGACGACGACGACGACGACGACTGCGGACCAGACTTTTATGCGGATTCCTACGCGGACACCTACGCGGATCCCAAAACGCACGGCGGAAGTGCCCGGAGCGCACTGGAGGGGGGAGCGTTACGTCATAGGGGGGGGGGAGCGGGGGCCATGACGCCCGTCATGCCCCAAGCAATAAAGAAACGGGCTCCAGGCGTCTAGCCGATTACAAAGAAGTGTGAGACAGCGTCAATATCTGTCAACATCAAGGAAGACTGGGGACACAAAAAGGTACCTATACCGCTACTCCTGGACCTCTCCTGGGGTGCGTTCTGACCAAGATTTCGAGGCGAGTCCAGCGGTGGCGACGACGGCCTCCCAGGAGGCCCAAAAAGGGGAAAACGGCCGAAGGGTAGCGGTATGGGTACTGTTTCATCCTCTGAAAACGGCAAGACATCACGCTATCAGAAACCTGGGGGCACATTCGTCGTCGAAGTTTGAGCCTCCCGAGGGGCCCCGAGGCTTCCGTGGGGCCCGGGGGCCCTCGGGCGGCGAGAAGCTTCTGCGCGGGACTCCTGCGGGCAGGCCGGCCTCTTGATCTGCGTGCCTGCTGTCGTTTGCGCGGATACGGTACACCAAACAACGAAGGGGCCCAGGGACCCACTAATAGATAGACACAAGTACAGGGATCCCCCATAGTTTCCCATGCCTTCTGGGCGTTCGTCTTCCCCACCCCGCTTCCCATATTTTTCTTTCCCATATTTTGCTGAGGATCGACGACTCATTGTGTCTGTGTGTTCCTTTCCCTCCTGAAACAAATCGGACGACGACGACCACGACGACGACGACGACGACGACGACGCCGACGGCGACGACGACGACGCGAAACGGATTCGGGGACGCACTGACCAGGGTCAATCCAGACCCAGGTCAGTCAGGCCTTGCAGAGTCCTGTAAGATCCTGCACCCAAGCCCGGGTCCATGCGACAGATCCTGCAAAAGCCTGCACGATCCTGCGCCCAAACCCGGGTCGATGCGACCCTGGCCCTGCAGGATCCTGCAAGATCGGGCGCTCTGGCTGACCCCCGTTTGCATTGACCCCCGTCTCAAGGCTCCCGACGGATCAGCTGTTGGGGTGCCCGGCGTCGGGGATGCAACGTCGGAGCGCAGACTGCGCCAAAAAACATGCCTGGAGCCAGAGGGGCCCGCCACCCGCTGCCTGCGCTCGGAGAGCGCCCAGGACCTCGTGATCCTACAGGCCTCCTCCTCCCCCTCCTCCTCCTCCTCCTCCTCCTCCTCCTCCTCCTCCTCTCCTCCTCCTCCCCCTCCTCCTCCTCCTCCTCCTCCTCCTCCTCCTCCCCCTCCTCCTCCTCCTCCTCCTCCTCCTCCTCCTCCTCCTCCCCCTCCTCCTCCCCCTCCCCCTCCCCTCGTGATCCTACAGGCCGCCGGCACCTCGAGCGGGAGGCAGGTCTGGGCGGTGCTGGGCTTCTCTACGGGACACGCAGAGGCATACCAGTACTGGACGTTCTCCTCGGAGGCGCGCGCCCGACCCGACCATGTAAGATACCAACCTTGTGGTAGATCGTTTCCCGCGCGGTATGGCCAGAAAGCGCCCGCCACGACGCCTATGCTGTACGATTTCTCGGTGCGCGCGGCGCCCCTGCGGGGGGGGGGGGGGGGGGGCGACGCACACACAGTAATAGTATGTCGGGGTGACGCCGAAGCCAGGTCTTGGCGGTGCTGGGCTTTGCTAGGCTCATGGGGCTGGAGGAGGAGGGAAGAAGGAGGGAGGGAGGAGGGAGGAGGGAGGAGGGAGGAGGGAGGAGGAGGGAGGAAGGAGGAAGGAGGAAGGAGGAAGGAGGGAGGAGGAGGAGGAAGGAGGAGGAGGAGGAAGGAGGAAGGAGGGGGAGGAGGAGGAGGAGGAGATACCAGAAGCAAGAGCCACTGCTCGACGACGCGGCGGCTCCCTTTTCCTGCGGCAGCTGCACGCTCCAGTGCGGATCGTCAAACAGAGAGCCATTAGGAGCCATCCATGATGCGCGCGTGCTGACACCCTTCCGCGTTCCAGCGGGGCGCGGGGAAATCCCACGCCGGAACAGGATTTCGGGAATGCCTCGCCGCCCCCCCCGCGCCCAGCCTTATGATAGAACAACACGTGACGGGGGCTCCTCCTCCTCCTCCTCCTCCTCCTCCTCCTCCCGCACCCAGCCTTATGATAAGACGACACGTGACAGGGGGCTCAGGCGGGTCGCCCAGGGGCAGCCCCATCGTCACGCCCGGTGTGGTGCGGCGGGGCGGACGGCGAGGGAGACTTCGGGGGGGGAGCAGGACGAGGCGGGAAGGGAGGAGGCTGAGGGGAGGTGTGGACAGGGGGGGAGGGGGAAGGAAGGCGGGAGCGGGGAGAAGGCATGGGGGAGGGGGGGACGAGGGGGGAGGGAGAGAGGATGGGGGGGACCAGGGGGGAGGGAGAGAGGATGGGGGGGAGGCTGCGAGAGAGGAGTGAGGCATGCACAAGGGGGGAGGGGGACCAGGGAGGAGGGGGAGGGAGGAGGGGGAAAGAAGGAGGAAACTAAGGAAGGGAGGAATAACGATGTTGGAGAGAGGAGGGGGGGGAGGTGTGAGAGATGCAGAGAGGCACGGAGAGAACAGGCAGGAAGCAGGAGCGAGGCGATGGATGAAAGGACATTGAAGAGCGGAGAGGGCAGCAGGAGGGGCGGACGGAGAGGGGGAGGACGACGAAGAAGAGGAAAAGGATGAGGGGGATTAGGACGACGACGACGACGACGACGAGGACGCCAACAATGAAGGAATACGACGATGAGGTGGGGAATGGAAAGGCGCAAGAGAAGGGAGGAAGGAGGGAGGAGGGAGCGGAAAGAGAAGGAGCAGCAGGAGGGAGAGGGGGGACGATTGGATGATAGCAGGAAGGAGACAGAGGGTGGAATATTGAACCATCCGAATTCTATTCTGCAGACCTGGCAATATCATCTCGAGCACGGGCAACCCGCTCGTCCAATGCCACCACAGCGACAGCAGCGACGGCAACCTTCGTTAGCCAGACCAGAACATGACTGTCGAAGCTATTACCGCCAATGGCCACCAACGACGAAACGCGTCAACGCGACCTGCAAACGTGCCCAAAAGATAAGCGGCAACGACGACCAACGAGCGCCACTCTTCGGATGTTGGGACGCCACTTAGAAACTCGCTTGAGCGGACGTGGCACGAGACGCGGAGAAGGGGGAGGAGGAGGAGGAGGACGACGAGGACCTCGTGGAAACCCAAGAATCATCAACGATGTTGGAATCAACCCTCCGTCCAGTCTCCCTTTTCATAGGCCCCTACAACGGTTCACTTTCACTGGGGGAGCTGCCTCGTTGGAAGACAACCGTTTGAAGACCCTGAAGCATGCCAAAACAATGTTCTCGGGATTTCTACGCCACGGATCAACCAGACTGCTGCGTCTTGACGATCTGAACATTATTACTGGAATTTCAACACCGCGAATCAGCGTAACTGTTGCACCCTCATAACTCTGAATCTTTTCCACACACCATGTTGGGAAGGCTGATCATGGGAACCCCCGAAACTCTTGCACATGTTTACAAGGAATGCGCGCGGCGCTAAGGCGAGAACCACATGTTGAAAACAACGCCCTCAACACGTGAAGTGTTTGCAACATCTTTTTTATATAATAATAATAAAAAACGAATGTGCGCGGCACAAAAAGTGTAAAGCACATTTTGAAAACCACCCACCCTCAATTCGTGAAACTCTTTCAAATGTATAAACCGAATGCGCGCGGCGCTAAAGCGTAAACCACATTTTGAAAACCACCCGCCCTCAATTCGTGAAACCCTTTCAAATGTATAAATCGAATGTGCGCGGCGCTAAGGCGAGAACCACATTTTGAAAACCACCCGCCCTCAATCCGTGAAACTCCTTGAAAACAACGAATGTGCGCGGCGCTAAGGCGAGAACCACATTTTGAACACCACCCGCCCTCAATCCGTGAAGCTCTTCGAACGTGGTGCGGTCTGACCAGGGTTTCGAAGCGA
This sequence comes from Prorocentrum cordatum, assembly GCA_963575745.1. NCBI lineage: Eukaryota > Dinophyceae > Prorocentrales > Prorocentraceae > Prorocentrum > Prorocentrum cordatum. Next base: position 13,035 of record CAUYUJ010007178.1, read on the forward strand.
ATTTAGCCGTGGCGACGACGGAGGCCCAGGAGGCCCCAAAAGGGGGAAAACGAGGGGAGGGTAGAGGGATAAGGTACCTTATCCTCCTTCGAATCGCGGCGGCACCTGCCGCGCGGAAGGTGTGGAAGGTGCCGGTCCAGAGAACGAGGCCAGGCAGGGAGGAGGAGGAGGAGGAGGAGGAGGAGGAGGAGGAGGAGGAGGAGGAGGAGGGACGGGGCGGAGGGAGGGGTGGCGACGAGGACGAGGAGGGCGACGCGCGCGCGCGCAGCGGAGGCCCGCCGCCGCAGCCGCCCGCGGCAGGGCGACAACTCTATGCCCATAAACGCCGGCGCCGCCTGGCACGCAGGGGAGGGTCGGGGCGCTGGCCAGTGCCGCGCCGCCAGGCCAGACAAGCGCGCTCCACGACTCGCAAGGCAACTGCTCGCAGAGGGCCTGGATCCGCCGCGGGGGACTTCCACGGCACGTTTTGCATCGAGGCAGACATATTTGTGCCTCGGGCGCTTGCGAGCAGGAACTTTGGGAGCAGCGGAACGCGCTCGGTGAAGACAGACAGACACCCTCGACCTGTACCTTCCGCACCTTCCGCGCGTAAGGTGCCGCCGCGATGCGGCTGCGGCGGCCGCTGCGGCCGCCGCTGCGGTCTCGAAGGCAGCCTTTGCTGCGGCGGCGGCAGCGGCGGCCGCGGCAGCGCGGCACCGGGCCGCGCAGAAGGCTACAAGGGGCAGGTCGAGGGCAACCAGACGGCCGCAACCGGCAGGCTTGAGCTGCATCGGGTCGGGAAGCCGGGTCGGACCAGGAACGGTTCGGATCGCCAGCGACTCGCCTCGAGCCGGTCGAGGGCAGCCAGACGGCCGCAACCGGCAGGCTTGAGCTGCATCGGGTCGGGAAGTCGGATCGGACCAGGAACGGTTCGGACCGCCAGCGACTCGCCTCGAGCCGGATCGCCAGCGACTCGCCGTGCACGGCTGCGGCCGGCCCCGGAGGATGCCGGCGGCTCGGCCGAGTCACATCGACTCGGAGTCGCGGCCCCAGGCGGCGGATCGGCGCCGGCTCGTATCGAACCGGGGTCGTAGGCGGCCCTGACGGAAGCGGATAGCCCATGGGGGAAGGAGGGAGGAGGAGGAGGAGGAGGAGGAGGAGGAGGAGGAGGAGGAGGAGGGCCAGTGGAAACCCAAGAGTCATCGACGATGTTGGAATAAACCCTCCCTCCACGCTCCCCCTTCGTGGGCCCCGACAATGGCTCGTTTCCACTGGGGGGACTGCCCCGTTGGAAGACAACCGTTTGAAGACCCTGAAACATGCCAACGCATTGTTCTCGGGATTCCAACGCCACGGATCAACCAGACTGTTGCGTCTTGACGACCTTGAACCGCGCCAGAACATCATTCTTGGAATTTCAACACCGCGAATCAGCGTAACTGTTGCGCCCCCATGCTCCTGAATCCTTCCCAGATGCCATTGCTGGTTTGTTGATCATGGGAACCCGTGAAACTCTTTCAAATTTTAAAACACGAATGTGCGCGGCGCTACGGCGAGAGTTACATTTTGAAAACCACCCGCCCTCCATCCGTGATGCTCTTTCAAATGTCTAAATCGAATGTGCGCGGCGCTAAAACGAGAACTACATTTTGAAAACCACCCACCCTCAATCCGTGAAGCTCTGGCAAAATGTTAAATCGCATGTGCGCGGCGCGAAAGCGAGAACTACATTTAAAAAACGGCCCGCCCTCAATCCATGAAACTCTTGCAAAGATTAAGACGAATGTGCGCGGCGCTAATGCGAGAACCACATTTTGAAAACGACCCGCCCTCAATCCGTAAAACTCTTGCGAAGTTTGAAGACGACTGTGCGCGTCGCTAATGCGAAAACCACATTTTGAAAACGACCCGCCCTCAATCCGTGAAGCTCTTGAATGACCCGCCCTCCATCTGTGAAGCTGTTGCCCATGTTTCAGCTTCAGGTTCAGAATTGGTAAGAAAGTCTCAGGCGAAACGCCCGGCCCACCCTAAAAATTGGCCTCGGGGCGCGACAGGGTGCGACAGGGAGAGGTTGTTCATAAGGAAAAGGAATGGAGGAGGAGGAGGAGGAGGAGGAGGAGGAGGAGGAGGAGGAGGAGAGAGGGAGGAGGAGAGGAGGAAGGAGCAGGAGGAGCAGGAGGAGCAAGGAAGGAGGAGGAGGAGGAGGACGAGAGTGAGGAGGAGGAGGAGGAGGAGGAGGAGGAGGACGTGTGTGTATTGGCCGACCCTGGGCTGTCCGCCTCTCCTATAGTCCTACAAACCCTCTGGGCGTAGGTGGTCTAACGATATTCTTTCTTCCCCATATCCAAAGGATGGGGTTATTGTTATTCTCTGACCGCGCCGGACTTCCTCACCTCCCCTCCCCTCCTCCCTCTCTGCACTAGACAATGATGATGAGTATGGTGTGAGTATGATGTGAGTATGGTGGTGATGACGAATGATGGATGATGATGGTAATGATGATGATGATGATGATGATGATGATGATGATGATGATGATGATGATGAAGATGATGATGATGGTGATGGTGATGATGATGATGATGGTGATGTGATGATGGTGATGATGATGACGTGAGTATGATGGTGATGGTGGCTGACGAATGACGGATGATGGATGATGATGATGCTGCTGCTGATGATGGTGCTGATGATGCTGATGATGATGATGCTGACGATGACGATGACGATGATGATAATGATGATGATGATGGTGGTGATGATGATGATGATGATGAGGATGAGGATGAGGATGAGGATGATGATGATGATGATGATGATGATGATGATGATGATGATGATGATGATGATGATGATGATGAGCAGATGATGAGAATGTCTCGAGCGGCTTGCTGGTTTTGGCACTCCTAAGGGGGGGGCACCAAGGGGTGTTGCACGGCTTCCGTTCGCGAAAAAATGGCGGGGATGCCTCGAGCTGTTTGCCTGCTTGCATGCCCAACATCCTTCGTTTTCGGAGCAGATGTTGAGGACGTCTCGAGCGAGGCGCCCCCTAGGGGGGGCGCCAGGGGTGTGTTTCACGGCCTCCGTTCGCGAAAAAATGGCGGGGATGCCTCGAGCGGTTTGCCTGCTTGCACGCCCAATATCCTTCGTTCCCGGAGCTGATGTTGAGGATGTCTCGAGCGAAGCGCTCATGTTCGCCCCCCAGGGGGCAGATGTTGAGGATATCTCGATCGGCTTGCCTGTTTGGGTGGCCAGACTCATGGGCACAGATTCTCCCCAGGATTCCACGGGAGGCTCCAGCAGGCTCCAGGAGGCCCCAGGAGGCCACATGATGTCCCAGGAGGCACCAGGAGGCCACATGAAGACTCGAGAGTCCACAGGATGTCGAAGATGCTCCAGGAGGCCCCAGGAAGCTCCAGGAGGCCTCGGGAAGCCACAGGAGGCCCCAGGAGGCCACAGGAAGCGCCAGGAGGCCCTTGAAGGCAACAGGAGGCCCCGAGAGGCCCCAGGAGCAGGAGGCCTCAGAAGGCAACAAGAGTGGCTCCAATCCCATGTGTTGTATGTGTGCTCCAAGAGATTGGGCCCCACCTGGAGCACGAATCGTTGATGTTATACGTATGTTTCTATATGTTGTCCTTCTCCTGTGTATACAATCCTGAATGTTTTACGTATGTTCCTATAAAGTGGGCCTCCCCTGGGGCATGAGTCCTTGGTGTTTTACGCGTGTTCCTATCGATTGCCCTTCGTCTGCGGCTCCAACCCGCAGTGTCTGATGTATGTCTATTCCTATACATTGGACCGCTCCTGGGGCACGAATCCTCCCTAGGAGGTCCCAGTTCCGGGGGGCCCCAGGAGGCCACGCGAAGTTCCAGGAGGTCTGAGGAGGCCACTCAAAGCCCCAGGAGGCCCCAAACTCATGCGCACAGACGCGCTCGTACTACTGAGACTCGTTCACACTCCAACTTATTCGCAAATAGATTCATGACCAGACCGTCACAACTCAAGCCCGCTTGTAGTTGAAAGCTCTTGCGCCTAGACACTCGCCGCGACCGGTTCCATGCGAATCTATGCACACATGGGGAGCTCCACGCAGTGAATCGTTTCCTCTTCCAAAAACCTTTTTCCCCTTCGGGGAGGGGCTTATCGTTGTTCCCTATTAATATACACCCCCTCCTCCAGGCGACTGGGAGCCAACCCGACACCATGCGGGCCCCCCCACCGCCATCCCTGGTAAAGAGCAATACAAAACACACTCTGCCTCCAAATTCAAAGCATGCGCAGCGAACCCGATGCGGCCTCCCCCATTACCATCCCTGTCAATCAAAACAATACACTTGGCGGCGGCGGCGGTTGCGGCGTCTGCGACGGGGGTAGCGGCTGCGGCGGCTGCGGCGGTGGCGGCGGCGGTGGCGGCGGCGGCGGCGGCGGCAGCGGTGGCGGCAGCGGCTGCGGCGGCAGCGGCTGCGGCGGCAACGGCTGCGGCGGCGGCGATTCGGCAGAGGGGGCGGCGGCGGCGGCGGCGGCGGCGGCGGCGCGGCGGCGGCGGCGGGCGGCGGAGGCGGAGGCGGCGGCGGCGGCGGCGGATGCGCCCCCAGTAGCCGCCCATCCAAACACGACAGCTGAATACGCTGCGGTTCGGGCCAATCTCGGGTGTTACGTATGTGTTGGGAGGGCGGGTGGGAGTGAGCGAAACGGCTTGCGGGCGGGGAGGGCGTCTTGATCACTGTTCCCTATTAGTATACACCCCCTCTCCCAAGCGAGCGGGAGCCAACCCAAGTCCATGTGGCCCCCCCACCATCCTTTGTAAACAACAATACAAAACACACTGTGCCCCCACCATCCCTGGTGAAACACCGTACAACACACACTCTGTCTCCAAATTCGGGGCATGCGCAGCGAACCCGATGCGGCCTCCCCCCACCATCCCTGTCAAAACAACAATACAGAGTACACTTGGCGGCGGCGGCGGCGGCGGCTGCGGCGGCTGCGGCGGGGGCAGCGGCTGCGGCGGTTGCGGCGGTGGCGGCGGCGGGGGCGGCGGCGGCGGCGGAGGCGGCGGTGGCGGCGGCGGCGGCGGCGGCGGCGACGTGGCTGCGGCGGGCGGCGGTGCGGCAGCGGCTGCGGCGGTAGCGGCGGCTGCGGCGGCGCGATTCGGCAGCGGGGGCGGCGGCGGCGGCGGCGGCGGTGGCGGCGGCGGGCAGCGCGGCGGCGACGGCAGCGGCGGACAGCGGCGGCGGCGGCGGCGGCGGCGCGGCGTCGGCGGCAGCGGCGGGCGGCGGCGGCGGCGGAGGAGGCGGCGGCGGCGGCGGATGCGCCCCCAGTAGCTGCCCATCCAAACACGACAACTGAATATGCTGCGGCTCGGGCCAGGCTCGGGTGCCACGTATGTGTTGGGAGGGCGGGTGGGAGTGAGCGAGCGGGCGGGGAGGGCGTCTTGACCCCTCCCCCCACCCCCTCCCCTGGACTTTTTTGGGGGAGGGGGGGGGGTCGCGGGTGGTTGGAGGGCCCTGTTTCGCTCAAGATGGCTCCAAAAGGGCCTCCGATGCTCCAAGATGGCTCCAAGATGCCTCAACATAGCCGAAGCCAAGACAGCTACCGACATGCCTCCAAGAGGCCCCAAGATGGCCACAAGACGGTTTCCAGTGCTCTCGGAGATCCTTCAGGGCCCTCCAAGAGCCCCAATCCTTGCAAAAAACAAAAGGGAATTCATGATTGTTGCCTTCTCGCCGTTTCGCTTCCAATGCGCTTTGGGGGTCTCAATATGGCCCCGAGATGGCCCAAGAAGGCCCCAAGAGTGACCCAACATGCCCCTAAGACGGCCCCAAGAACGCCCAAGAGGGCGGTTTTCATGGCCCCCGATGGGGGGGGAGGGGGGGGGGGAGGAGCCCCCCTCCTTTGATCGATGGCCTCGACGATGGCCCCAAGAGGCGCCCTAGGGCTCCCAAGAGAGCCCCAAGACAGCCCCTCTTGGGCCCCAAGAGGGTCCCACGAGGGCCCCAAGACGGCGCCAAGATGCCCCCGAGCGGCCTCAGCGAGCCCAAGATGACCTCCGACATGGCTCAAATGATCCAAGCTGGCTCAAGATGGCTCCCGAGGTGCTCCAAACGGCCCGAAGACCGCTCCAAGAGCGCGCCAAGAGAGCCCCAGGACGCGGCGCGCGGGCTCCTGAGGGGGGAAAAAGAGGATCGATCGATCGAGCCGTGGGGACGGGGCTCGCTGTCTCATGTCAGTAGGCTGCTTAATACCGCTTACTTTCAAGTCGCCCTAGCTGGGCTCGCTTCGCACGCTGGGTGAGCTGGCGCCAATGAGCGCCCGGGCCCTACCCGCGCCTGGAGCCCCACGCAGTGGCAGAGGGCAGGGTAGCACCCGCACCTTGCGGATGGCCTACCTCGCCTGTCGCCCCTGGTTTTCACCTTGGGCTCGCCCCCCCTTGCCTCGACCTTTTCTGTCGGGTTCTGGCGGGGGGGGGGGGGGGGGGGGGGGGGGGGGCGGTGCATCAAAACATAATCTGGAAATCCTCGGCCTCTGAACTGGAAAATCTCAGGAGTGCTCTGAGTAGGAGGTGGAGCGAGGCTACCTCTGGCGGCGAGCTCTCTGATTCGCACGCGTGTTTCGAGAACTCTGGGCACAGTGCGCGGCAGCCTCTCACTCTGTATTTGGCGTAAGCCTATCCGATGTTCTTCTCTGGGCTCGGCTCGGCCTGTCTGCCGTGCTCTCTCTCACCGCCGCCCTCCTCCATCTCCTCTCAGCCATTGACCTGGTAGCCCAGCTCCCTCTGCAGAGCCAATCCCGCTCCGCTCGCTGTTCCCTTCCTCGTCAGCTGGTTGATCAGGTTGATCTCGATCTGGTAGTCGTTCGAGTTGTTCGTGAACTGGAATCTGCATTTGTTTTTTTGTCCCGTCCCTCCTTGTATCTGCTGCGACCGACGCCTAATACTGATACTGGAACTGAATCTCCACTGACGTCGGCCGTTCTTCCCAGGATGTCGCTGTAGTACTGCTCCAGGATCGTTCCGTCCGCGTCCTCCTCACCCTTGCCCATGTGCGCGTGCACCTCCGTCCGCGTCTCCACGCGCAGGTGCCCCTGGGCCTCGGTGTCCACCTGCTCTCCGTTCGTGTCTCGCTTGTTCGGGTCCTGCATATGGTCGTTGTGTGCCTTGCCAACGTCGAGCCCCAAGGTAGCGATACTGGTCTCGATGTTTATCTCCCATGTCTGTACTGCCGCTAGTTCGGCTTGTTCGCGTGCAATAGCGAGGGTCCGCCTGGCCGTCCAGTCGAACTTCTGTCGCTGTTGTCCTGCAGGGGCTGGTACTCCTTCTCCTCGCTGTGCTTGTCCCTGGCGTTCTCTGTAAGTGTCTGGGCGGCCCCCCTCTGGTCTCGGTAGCGCTTGCCCTCCGGGTCGTTCTTCGAATAGCGACGCCCTTCTCCGGTTGCAATAGCTTTCTCGGTAAGCGTGTAAGGAGGTGTCTTTGGCAGCTGCGTTTGTCCGCGGCAAAATGACTACAGATCGGGCATCTCGGATCGCGAGGGGTCGGCTGATGCTGGTTCTTTGTAGCGTCTCTGTTACATCCTCCTCTGATCATGCTGCGTGCTAGATGTTTCCAGGTTGTGCCCTTGCTAGTGAACACCTGCCCGCAATTGATGCACTCGTTATTGCTTGTCAAAGCTGCAGCTAGGTTATGTACATGATGGGCTCTTATGATATGACTGCGCAGTGCCTTCTTGCTTGCAAATAGCATGCCGCATGCTGTCTGGTTGGCGATACTTGCACGAGTCGTCGGGTAGTGTAGCTCGCACTTCCATACTTTTGGTTCGTCCAGCGCTATGTTTTCTCGTTTTTCATCATTATGATCATACTGTATAGGAGGTACTGATGCTGTTAGCTTGGCCGCTCTGACCCCCCGTGGATCCAGACATGCAAGTTGTTTTCGAATGTCTAGCGTGAAGAGCTTGCCGGTCGTTACGTTCTTGCCCTCTCCCAAGACGCTCTGGAAACTCTCCGAGACCTCGCAGGCGCACTGGATGTCCTCGAGGAGCCTCTGAGCCCAGGGGTTGGTGTCGCTATTGATCGCATCGCAGTTCGTTTCGATGTTCTCGAGCTCGATTCGGCCGAAGAGCGCGACTATCAACTGTTTGTGGTTGTTGGGGTATCGACGGATGTTTTTTAGCCAGCTGACTCGCCTGACCAGCGCCTCTTCCGCTGGCGGCAATATTTGCCAATGGCGGAAGACCTCCAAGGTACTCATGTTCCTCATGTTCCCGTCCTCGTGGTACGTCGTGGCTCTGCACCTCGTCGCCCGTCGTAGTAGCGCCCCCATTGCGCTCTGCAGTTGTCGGCATTCCGTGGCCGTCGACAGGAAGCGCTCCACGCAAGAGAGGCCAGTGTTGATGACTCTGCAGAGTAGTACAGCCCGTTTCCACATGTGGGGTATGTTGGCTTTGCTCCAGAAAGCCCCGCACTCGTAGTAGCTCTTCTTCGCGGCCGCGATGCGCTTGGTGAGCTCCGCTCCGCAGTTCTGGTGGGGGCTGACCTGTGGCCCGAGATATCGCGCATGTGGCAGCGCTTTCCCTGGCATCTTGCACTCGGCGTTGCTTTTGAGGTCTCTGTGCGCCATCGTCGACCCTTGGCCCTGGAAGCTCGCGATGTTCTCATGTTTGTCCTGGTTCTGCCTCGTCCCAATCTTGCCCAGCCTCTCGTTCAGCGCTTGGTCCACGACGTGGGCCTGACGTGCGGGTTCTCGCGTGTCCGCCAGCTGTCCTAAGATGAGTTTGCGTAGGTCATCCGCGTACTTGGTGAGTCCAAGATATACTGGCTGTTGGAATAAGTCGCTGTTTCCATGCAGTAAGTGGTCGCGGGGTAGTCGCCCTCTGCAGTCTTGTGCCCATCGTTGCACACTCGGCGCGAAGCTGGCGACGTCATTCAATTCTGGACCATGTAAGGGTCGCCGATCAGTCCTCCGCAGTGTGGTTTGATACATGCTCCTCTTGGTTGGTCTCGACATGGTTTATTGCAAGTTGCTCGCTTATATCTCTGCTGGCGCAGCTCCCCCATGTCTTCTGGCATGATTTTCTTGTTGGCCCCGTCCATCCCTTGCCAGGCACAGCTCGCGACAGCGTTGCTCATGTCCTTCGTCGATGATGCGAAGTTCCAGCCTGCCTGCTTCGCCCGGCATTCCACAACCGCCCTAGTTAGTATTGCTCCTTCTCGGCGCCGCCCTCGGATGAAGCCGTAGTCCTGGTCGGTGTGTGTTCTGGTACACTTTCTTCTGAGGCGTCCCGTGTAGTGCGCCTTGCCTATGGGATCCATGATGTGGTATATCCTTTGTTTCCTGCAGGCCCTGGCGCGTGGTTCTTCTTGACTGCTGTCGCTGCGCTCTGATGCCATCTGGGTGGGGTAGCATTGCCGATGCGAATTGCCGCCAGTGACGCTCGGAAAAGCTCAGTGACATGTTCTGGTTCTCGGTCTTCGCGTGGCGCTCCGAGTCCCTGGCGTTCCTGTCGTTCCTGTATATCTGGGCATCGTATGAGTCGCCATAAATCAGATGGTGCCGACGTTGGCGGTGCTGCTTTTCTCCTCCAGGTCGTTCTCGTAGTAGTCCTGCTGTTCCGCGGTGCTGGGGGTCCGTTCCAGCCCTTCTTCGTTCTGCTCTGTGCCCTCCATTCCTCCAGATCCACCTGGGAGTTCCCAGAACTCGATCCACTCCTGCTTGCTCGGGTTGGCCGTCACGCTGGTCCAGTAGTCTCGTTTTGTGAGGCCATAGCGGCCTCCTGCGATCAGTCTGGATAGTCGGCCTACTCGGGCGAGGTCTCGTTGCTTCCATGCCCCGTATAATTCTTCGACTCGTGCATCCGTCTTGGCCTGGTGCTCCTGCTTGCGTAGCTGGGCGCAGTGTTTGGTGATGTTGTGGGGTTCGGCTTCCATATTCTTCTTGTCGTTGTTCTTCGGTGTTGTCGTAGGGGTTGTCGGGCTGGTAAGCGTGATCGCGTTGGATATTCGCGTTGTAAATGATCTATGTGTCCACTATGTGTAGTACTTCTCCTTTTTCTCGTAGTACTTGGCGTAGGTCTCTTCGGCGTCGGAGTAGTGCCATTCGTCGGTCTCTGAGTGCTGCATATTCTGGGTCTTCGCGTCTTACTGCTTGTCCGTAATGCGGCTTCGCCGCCTCTATGCTCCTGTGATTGATATTCTGGAACAGTTGGTCGATGCCCTTGCCCTGCGCGTCGTAGTTGTCGACCTTGGTCTCCAGGTCGCGTGTGAACTCGTTCCGTCCATGTCCCTTGTGAATAGCTTGCACCAGCAGGTCTTTGTCCCATCTGGTTGGCGGAACTTCGCGGTGTACCTGTTGTCTTAGCGGTATTCGCAATGTCACTTGTGCTGGTACATGGTCTCGGTGATGTCGACTGTCGGCTCGGTATATGTTGCAGTCTCGTGCCCATCCTCAGAAGTGGTCCTTGGCTGATCATGCTGCCTATCAGATCCTGCGGTACCATTATGTAGTCTATACAGCTAGCATGCTTCTCTCCGAAGTACGTTGGTCTCCAGGACCCCGTTGCGTTCGCAATCGTCAGCCTGTTGCGCTCCGCGTGCTGTCTTGCCCTCTGTCCAGCTCCTCCTGGTAGTCGTTCTCGCGATCGTCCTGGTCCAAGTGCCGATGATTCGGGTTGCGCATTCTTCGTCGTGATCCCCACGCCATCGTTGAGGTCGCCAGCCGTGATCAGTATTCCGCTCCTGGGTTTCAGCTTGGCAGCGTCCTCCATCCACTTGAACATTCTGCCCACCGTCGCGTAGTACTGCTTTCGCTCTGCTGTTGTCTTAGGTTGCGGCGGGAAATAATATCCAATTATCATGATCTCGGCGTCGTGGTGCTTGATATGAAGTGCCAGCCCTCTGCCTCGTAGTTCTCTCGGTGGTTCGTGTATCGCCAGTATCTGCGCTCCTCGTAGTTTACCTTGCAGTGCAATGATGATGCCCGTACTGCGGTTCGTGAGCTCTCCCGTCAGCCAGCCCGCGTCGATGACCCTCGTGTGTCCGTATCTGCGTTGTTCTGGATGCTCTTCGCGTCGTAGTCGCTGGGTGCCCGTGAATACGATCACGTCGAAATTGTCAGCCTCTTCGTATATCTCTTGCAGTCGGTCTGGTGGCGCCACTAGCGGGTTGAAGAACAGCAGTGCGAGGGAGGCCGTCCATGCCGTCGCCGCCATGCGGGCCTCGCCCACCTATGCGTTTCTCCGCATGCTGTGTAATAGTTATCTGGGATCGTGGGCCGCCCTGACAATCTCTTGGGCCCAGATGGCGGTTGGGAAAAGGAGGAGGAGGAGGAGGAGGAGGAGGAGGAGGAGCTCCTGAGTTTGGGACCCAAATGGGGGGTACAGAAAAGGGCCCCCCAAAGGGCACTTTGGGGCCCCTTTGACCTCGGGGGCCCTTTTGCGTGGGCCACCCCCCATTGGTGACCCGCCCGAACGCCTCGACCCCCGCCCTCCAGGGCCGCCGCTCCGTCCATGGCTGCTTCTTGCCGTCGCTCGGACGTCCATTTCCCGTGCATGTTTCGGTTTCGCGCGTGTTTTTTTTGCTCGATGGTCTGGGATGGTCCTCGATGATTCTCGCCGAGAAAAATGCACACGTCCGAGCGATGCCGAGCCGCCCTCCAGGGCCGCCGTTCCGTCCATGGCTGCTTCCTGATTCTGGCCCAAGACGTCCCGTGTGGACGCCCGAAAGGGGTGCGGAAAAAATGGGCACAAATGCCCAACCACAAATCCCGCCCCAAGCCAGCAGCGGCCGCTGTTGGGCAGGCGGCCTCCTGCCTCGAGTGGACAGCACGGGCCGCGGCGGCGTGGACAGCGAAAACTGCTCAAAATGAGCCGGCTCCGCTGCCGGGCATCGTGCCCACTCTGTCCGTGCCCATGTCGCTCGTGCAGATCCCCGGGGACACAGCCACGAGGAAGGAGTCCAAGAGCAGGAGGAGGAGGAGGAGGAGGAGGAGGAGGAGG
>CAUYUJ010007178.1:32500-36716 GCA_963575745.1 Prorocentrum cordatum
ATTCCTCTCCTCTTCCTCCTCCTCCTCCTCCTCCTCGTCTTCCAATCGCTCATCCTCCTCCTCCTGCTCCTCCTCCTCCTCCTGCTCCTCCTCCTCCTCCGCCTCCGACTCCTCTCTCCCCCTTCGCTCCTCCGGAGGCGGGCCCTCGTCCCTTGTGCGCGTCCTCGTCCGCGTCTCCTCCTCCTCCTCGGCCGCATCCTCCCTCCTCCCCCTCCCTCCTCCATCCTCCTCCGCCTTCCGCCTCCTCCGTCATCTTCATCCTCTCCTCGTTTTCCTATTCCTCTTTCCTCATCCTCCTCCTCCGCCTCCTCCTCCTCTTCTCTCCTCCTCGTCATCTTCCAAATCGTCATCCCTCCTTCTCCTCCTCCGCCTCCGCCTCCTTCTCCTCCTCTTCCTCTTCCTATCGCTTTTCCTCCTCCTCCTCCACCCTCCTCGTCCTCGTCCGTCCTCGTCGTCGTCCTCCTCCACGTCCTCGTCCTCGTCCTCGTCCTCCTCCTCCTCCTCCCTTCCGCCCTCCTCCTCCTCCTCATCTTATGTGTATTCCTCTCAGTATTCTCTTTATGTTTCTTATTGTTGATCGTACTCTCTATTCACTTGCATTCGCATTCGTAGTATTACTAGTCCTACGCTTAGCATTGTTATTCTTGGCATGATGAGTATTCGTTCCCTTGGGATCTTACGTCTTAACAATTTTCGCATGATTATTCTTAGTCGTATTCTAATTGTTGAGATTTGTATTACTAATACTCGTATTTCCAGTATCCTTAATCGTTTTCGCATTCTTCTTGTTATTACAAGCACTATACATATGATTATGATCTTATTTTGATTACTGCTAGTCAGATTCTTCTCATGTTTAGCATTACTAGACTTAACCATGCGAGTACGAATGGTATTACTCTAATGCATACTACTCGTATGAGTATGGGTTTCTCTTTACTACGGTTCTTATTAGTCATATCATCATTCCTCCTCCTCCTCCTCCTCCTCCTCCTCCTCCTCCTCCTCCTCCTCGTCCTCCTCCTCCTCCCCTGCGAGGAGCGGGCCCCCAGTGGTCGAAAAACGCCTCCGCACCGCCCGCCGTGCCTCGCAGGCCCTCGGGGACGGCCCCTCCGAGGCGCCGTGCGCGCGGGCCTCGACGGCGGCGGCCACTTCGGCGGCGCCGGTGCAGCCGAGGGCCCTCGGGGCGCGGGGGGGGCCTCCCTGCCAGCTTTCCCTCCCGCCCTCCCTGATCCCCGCGACGCCCCACCCTCTTCCCCTTCCCCCCTCCCTCCTCCCTCCTCCCGCCCTCCCTCCCTCCCCCCCCCCCCCCCTCGCTCTCTCTCTCTCTCTCAAATTTCCCCTCCCCTCCCCCCCCTTCCCTCACCGCCTCCTCCCTGCCCCTTGCGTGCCGAAATCCCCTTACCTGCCTCCCCCCCCCCCCTCCCCTCCTTCTCTCTCTCTTTCATCTCTTTTTTTCTCTCTCTCTCTCTCTCTCTTTCTCTCTCTCTCTCTCTCTCTCTCTCTCGCAGCGCCATCGGGCGTGCCCTTCCGCGCTCGCGCGCCCGCGGCCGCCCAGCGGGGCGGGCGGGCGGCCTGGCGCGAGCGCGGGGCCCCCCCGGGCGCCACCGGGGGGACCTTTTCTGGAGGGTGGGGGGGAGGAAAAGGATGCCGTTAGGTCGGGCATGTCCTCCAACAGGCGGATTTGGAACGACAAATTAAAAATACGCAAAAAGTGCCCCAAGATAGTCAAACACAGTCAAACGAAACGTTACCTGTGACTACTTTTGAATATTGTTCCTGTAGAGGGGCAGGCACGACTTCAAGATACCGTATGCTGACAATGGTGATGAGGAAACGGAAGAGGGGGGAGATGGGAGAGGGGAGCGGCCGAGTTGCGCAAAAGATGCTGTCGCTGTTCGCGGCCTTGCCTCTTGCCCGCAACGACGTACTCGCGATACGACTTGCGGCGCTGAGCGGTATCAGGCAGCGGCGCGCCGTGCACCGTATCCGAACCGTGGCAACAGTCCTGTCGCCGTCTTGACTAGGTACTCCGGATAAGGATATGCAGTGCCAGTGCGGCCCAAGGCTGGCCAGTCTCACCTTGTTGCTGAGCTCTCCTGCGGATGAAGTTTCGGGCGGCGTGGTCCTCGTTCCCTCGCCGCGGTGGAACGTCCTGGGGCTCGATGGGAGCGTCGGGTTGCAGCACCGTGCATCTGTCCCGCGGATTAGTAGCGTCTGTTCGCGAGGATCCAATACGACGAAATCATAATAACATTTGCCCCACTTGCCCTGGACTGTGCCACTGGCAGCGATCGTTATCTCCCCTCGGAGATTTGCTCGCGGCCCTTGCAGCTCAGCTCGTCGCCCTGGTAGCTCTGCGGGAAGATCTCGTAGTTACGCATGCGGCCCGCGTAGCTAGCCCAGGCTGTGGCCCTCGTAGCTCCGGTGGCTCTGGTATGCGCTGGTCTTTCCAGTTCCGCACGTCGCCCTCGTAGCTCTGCGGGAGGCTCTAATTGTGTCTCATGTGGCCCGCGTTGCTCAGGCTGTGGCCCTCGTAACTCTGCAAGTCGCCGACGCGGCTGGGCTGGTGGCTCTCGAAGGTCTGCTCGTGGCCCTTGAACTTCAGGTCGTCGCCCTGGTAGCTCTGCGGGAGGCTCTCGTAGTTTTGCTCGGGGCCCGCGTAGCTCAGGCTGTGGCCCGCGCAGCTCGGCAGTTGGCCCTCGTAGCTGATCCGGTGTCTCTCGAAGCTCTGCTCGTAGCCTCTGCAGTTCAGCTCATCGTCCAGGTAGCTCTGCGGGAGGCCCCCTTGCTTCTGCTTGCGGCCCTCGAAGCTCAGGCTGTCGCCCCGGTAGCTTACCAGGTGGCCATCGTAAATGGGCTGGTGGCTCTCGAAGGTATATTTGTGGCCCTTGCAGTTCAGCTCGTCGTCCAGGTAGTTCTGCTGGTGGCTGTAGTAGCTGTGTATGCGGTCTTAGCATCTCAGCTGGTGGTCCTAGAAGGTCCGCAGTTGGCCATGGTATAGCGCTGCTGGTGGCTGTGGTGGGTCTGCTTTTTTCCCGCTGAGCTAAGGCTGGTGCCCCTGGTAGATCAGCTGGTAGTCCTCATAGCTCTGCTTGTGCCCCTCGCAGCTCAGCTGGTGTCCCTCGTGGTCCAGCCGGTGGTCCTCGGAGCCCTGCTTGTGGCCCTCGTCGCTGTGCTTGCAGCCCTCTTGGCTCAGCTGGTGGTCCTCGTGGCCCTGCTTGTGGCCTCCGTAGCTGAATTGCGGGCCTCGTAGCTCTGGCAGGGGCCCTCGCAGCTGCGCCTGTGGTCCTCGCAGGACAAGTTGTGGTCTTCGCAGGCGGTCCTGCGAGCTCCGCCGGTAGCTCTCGCAGCTGAGCCAGTGGCCCCCGAGGCTCTGCTCGCGGCCCTCAATGGCTCAGCTCGTGCTCCGCGCAGCTCCGCAGGTGGCCCTCGCGGCCGAGCCGGTGGCCCTCACAGCCCCGCTGGGGGCCCTCGCCGCTCAGCAGGTGGCCCCAGAAGCTCTGCTGGTGGCTCTCTCGGCTCTGCCTGTGGCCCTCGTAGCCGAGGTCGTGGCTCTCGTAGCTCAGGTGCAAGCTGCCGTCGTAGTGCAGCAAGCGGTTCTCCAAGCCCTGCGGGTGGCCCGCGTAGCTCCGCGGGTGGTCTGGGCAGCTCTGCTCGCGTCTCTCGTAGCTCTGCTGGTTGTCCTCGTAGGCTGGCGGTCGTTCTAGCTCTACGCGTTGTCCTTGCAGTCCTTCGCGTGGCTGTCGTAGCTCCGTGGGTGGTCCAAGCAGCTCTGCTGGTCGCCCGCGAGGCTTTGCGGGTGCCCCACGTAGCTGTGGCCTTGGCCCCCGATATTCTGCTGGTAACCCACATGGCTCTCTCTCTCTCTCTCTCTTTGGCCAGCACGGCTGTGCTGGTGGCCCTCGTAGCGCTGCTGGTGACTTTCGTGGCCGAATCCTGTGGTCCTCGTAGCTCTGGCTGTGGCCGTGGTCGTTCTGCTGGTGGCCCTCGTGGCTGCGCTGGTAGCCCTCGCCGGTCCTCGGCTGGCCCTCGCAGTTCTGCGCGTGGCCCCTCTGCGGGGGGTGGACACCCAGGCCTCCTTCTGCTCGCCCCCCGCGGTCCGCATCGGCGTCGTCGGCTGCCAGATCGTAATCTTCCGGGGGAGGATGAGGAGGAGGAGGAGGAGGAGGAGGAGGAGGAGGAGAAGGAGGAGGAAGAGGAGGAGGAGGAGGAG
>CAUYUJ010007178.1:36816-39316 GCA_963575745.1 Prorocentrum cordatum
TCCTTGCCGCACTTTTGGTGTCGTACTTGTCGCCTCCGGTGCTGCACTTGCTGTAATACAGTGGGAGCTCGACCACAAGAAACCTCCCACAAGGAACCCAACCCTGAGACCCCAGGACGTCCCACACCATCGAAACCCGGGAAACCCAGGGCACGCTGGAAGCAAGCAGGGTGCTTCTTGGCATGGGCTTCTGTGAGGGACGCCGCACTCGGCGTGACAAGCGCAGCCCGCTCACGGCTGCAGACGGTGTGCCCCGTGGGCCGGGGCCCGGTCACAGGGGAGGCCAGGAGGAGTTCGGGCCCTGCTCGTCGTCCGACCCCTTGCCGTCGCTCGGACGTCCATTTCCCGCGCATGCTTCGGTCTCGTGCGTGTGTTTTTGTTTTGCTCGATGCTCTGGCATGGTCCTCGAGGGTCCTCGCCGAGAAAAAAGTGCACACGTCCGAGCGCTGCCGAGACCCAATGGCCGGGTCTCCGGCAGGCCTGCGGCCTGAGGGCTCACGGGGCGCGGTCGGCCGCTGGCGCCCCGCCCATCCCCCCGTGCTGCACCTTCGGGGGACCTCGCCCGTCCCGCCGCGCCCTCCTCCGCGCCGAGCGCGCTCGGGCTCGTCGAGCCCGCGCCGAGTCCGTGCCGAGTCCGCGCCAGCTCCGCGCCGAGCCCGCGCCAGATCCGCGCCGAGTCCGCAGCGAGGGCGCGCCGGGCGCAGGCGCAGCCACCCGGTCTGGGGGGCAGAGGACCGCCCCCGACCGTGCAGCGCGAGCGCGCCGCCAGGCCGCTGCCTCGCCGCCCTCCCCTGCGGCCTCGGGCGTCTTCTCCAAAACAGAGCTATATAGGATCGGGATAAATCGCTCCAGAGCGTGCCGGAGCGCTCTCAGAGCGTTCCGGAACGCTCTCAGAGCGGCCGCGGCGCCCAAGACGCCCTCCAAAAGCCCGCCGATATCCTCGGAGCCTTCGAAAAATTGTCCCGAGCCGAATCTCTGGCCCGACATCTTCGCGTCGATTTCTATGCTCGGCCGGTGCCTCGTGCGCTCGAAGCCGGCCCCCCAGACGTCCCCGACGTAATGACTTTTTCATTACGTCGACCCCCAGAGGTCACGACCCTTTCCCCGTGCCCGGCTTTGCATCCTGAGTCCTTTTTTGACGACGCCCCCGAGGCCCGGTGAGGGCCCCAGAAGGCCGAAAGTCAGGAAAAAACTCCCGTCACGATTTTTTCACTACTCGAGGGGGTCTGGCCCCGCCGCCCGCCCGCTCGCTCCTCGCCGGCCCCACGGGCCGTCGCCCGCGCCCGGCGAAACCCACAACAAACTGGTCGGGGCCCCCGCGGGCGGGGCAGGTGTCCCGCGTATCTTAATTAATACCAGGTCCGTGTTCCATTGTACTTGCAGTTCCCTCCAGGGCTATCCTGCGGCGGGAGTGGCCCGGGCACCTGCGCGCCGACGGCGGCTGAGCTGGGCCTGGGGCCAGATGGTGTCGAAGGGGGGAGGGTATGAGGATGATATGAGGAGGATGAGGAGGAGGAAGGAGGAGGAGCAGAGGAGGATGAGGAGGAGGTTGAAGGATGCGAGGAAGGGGGAATGAGGAGGAGGCGGAATTCATGAGGAGGATATGAGGAGGATAGGATAGGATAGGATAGGATAGGATAGGATAGGATAGGATAGGATAGGATAGGATAGGACAGGATAGGGTAGGGTAGGGTAGGGTAGGGTAGGGTAGGGTAGGGTAGGGTAGGGTAGGGTAGGGTAGGATAGGATAGGATAGGATAGGATTAGGATAGGATAGGACAGGACAGGACAGGACAGGACAGGACAGGACAGGATAGGATAGGAGGAGAACGGGTTAAGTACGGGGTACGCGAGAGGGCACAAGACCCTTCCGAGGGCCACATCGCCATGGGAGTGCAAGAAGGCACGTGTCGCGAGGCACAGGGCACAAGGGTACCCTTGAGCTGGCAGGGTCGGCCCACTAATCCGGGCCGACTGCAGGCGCAGCTGGTGCTCCACTCGGAGCGCTCTCGGCTCGGCCCTCGAGAGATGCGCTCTGGCTGCCGCGCGGGACGGCGCTCTCGCCGCACCGGAGGCCCGCTTTCTGCATCGACGGACGCTGCTCGGATGAAGCGTCTGCCACGTCTCAAAGGCTTCCAGCGCGCACCCGTCCCGTGGAACGACGCTCTCGCCAGATCGCTGGCCAGACTCTCGCCTCGGCAGAGAAGGCAGCTTCGCTGCCGCGCGTGCCACATGCAGAAAGGTGCCTTGCTTCGTCGCCCTCCTCCTATCCGACCTCCTGCCCCGTCCGCGCACGCTCCTCTGCCCTCCTCCGCCCCCTCCGCCTCACTCGCGCCCCTCTCGATCCCTCCCCCCCCCCCCCCTTCGTGCCCCTGCCATGTCCTCTCTGGGGCACTCCAGAACAAAGTTGCCCTATTCGGGCCCCATGCCATCTCCGACGCCCGACGCCCCAACTCCGTGGCAAGAGTGACGGGAGGAAGGGCCATCGTGTCAGACGCTG
>CAUYUJ010007178.1:44316-48517 GCA_963575745.1 Prorocentrum cordatum
CGGGGATCTGGACAATCCCTCTGGACAACCCCCCTTGGCTTGGACAAGCCTCCCCAGGATGTTCCTTCCACAAGAAGCAGTTTGCCGTGGCGGCGGCAGGCAGCGCTAATACAGGCTGGCTCGGGCTGCACATCGTCTGGGCGACGGGCAAGGGCGAGCGACATCCCCACGACTGATACTTATCAGCAACACCGCTTGATTGACATCTGTGCAGCTTCTCTCTTACTCCATGCGGCGGCGACGCGTGGCCGCGGTGACGACGGCGTCCTCTGCTCGTGCCGCAAGCGACAGAGCAGCCCGTGTAACGTCGTCGTCGTCGTCGTCGTCGTCGTCGCCGCCGCCGCCGCCGTCGTCGCCGTCGTCGTCGTCGTCGTCGCCGTCGCCGTCGCCGTCGTCATCGTCGTCGTCGCCGTCGTCGCCGTCGTCGTCGTCGTCGTCGCCGTCGTCGCCGTCGCCGTCGCCGTCGCCCTCGCCGTCGTCGCCCTCGCCGCCCCGGGGCCGGGCGGCGCACGCCCGCCTGGAGAGGGCGGGCCGCCTGGCGAGCTCGAGCTCCTCGGCCGCGGCGCGGGCGTCCTCCGCGCGGCGCGCGGGCCGGGCGCCGCGCGGGGGTCGCGGCCCTTCTGCGAAGGCCCCCCGCGCGGGGCCCTCCCCCTCCTTCCTCCTCCTCCTCCTCCTCCTCCTGCTCCTCCTGCTGCTGCTGCTGCTGCTGCTGCTGCTGCTCCTCCTCCTGCTGCTCCTCCTGCTGCTCCTCCTGCTCCTGCTCCTGCTCCTCCTCCTCCTCCTCCTCCTCCTCCCCCCTCCTCCTCCTCCTCCTCCTCCTCCTCCTCCTCCTCCTGCTCCTGCTCCTGCTCCTGCCCCTCTCTGGGCTGCACGCGAGATCGGCCCTGGGTAAGAGGGACCTTCCAGAGGCCTCCTGGATGGGGTCGGGTGGTCGGAGGATCGCGCCGCATCGCCGATGCATCGGCGATGCATCGGCGATGCGCCGGCGATGATGCATCGCTGACGTCAGCGATGCATCGGCGACGTCGACGGGAAGCAGATCAGGCTGCACATCGAGCCGCATCGGCGATGCATCAGCGGTGCGGCGCGATCCTCCGGCCCCGTCTGCTCCGACCCCATCTGGAAGGCCTGGACCTTTCGAGTGCGCGACTTCTGTAGGGGACCACAAGCGAACCATTCCCCTACCTCCCACGATTTCTGTGGGGGAGGGTGGGGTTCCTTTCGTTTGAGAGCCCCCGAGCGAAGTGAACCCCACCCTCCCCCTCAGAAATCGTGGGGGGTAGGGGTAGGGTTCGCGTGTGGCCCCCTGAAGTTGTCTGCGTCCTCGGGGCAGGCTTGGAAAACTGGAGGAGGAGGAGGAGGAGGGAGAAGGAGGAGGAGGAGGAGGAGGAGGAGGAGGAGGAGGTCCCCAGACTATTTTTTGACTATTTTTGAATGTTCCCCCTGTAGAGGGACAGGCCCGACTTAATGCTACCGCATCGCATTCGGCCACCTGGGGACCGCAGTTCGGGCGTTGGCAGAGCTTGGTTCAGTGAGACCTGGTGTAGTGATGTGTACTGGGAAGCGCCCCCCCCCCCGCTCCGTTCCACGAACCGGAACTGCCGTCACCCGAATATCACCAGCTACGGCAGACCTGGTTTAGTGACTCTTGCCCAGTTAGGGGCTCTGGGGCCCTACCACTAACCGGGTCCCCTTACCTGGGGTCCTGGCTATACCCGACCAGTGTGCCCGCACCAGAGGTCGCTCCAGCGAGAGGTCACCCTTACGAGCAGCAGACCACCCCCCCTGAAGCAGGGACTGGCCGCACTGGCACTCCTAGAGGCCTCCCACGACGTGCTCTTACAGTGGAGGCCAGTCCACAAGAAACCTTCCACAAGAACCCCAACCCTGAGACCCCAGGACGTCCGTTGATTTTTGGTGTTGGAGCGTCACGCCATCCACCGCAAAACCATCGAAACCCAAGAAACCCAGGGCACCCTGGAGGCAAGCAGGGTGCTTCTTGGCGTGGGCCCTCGCTGTAGAACACAGGAGGAGTGCCCCAGCCCTGGCTCCTGATCCGCCGTACTTTGGATGATTTTCCGACCTAAAATTGCATCGGAAATCGACGCCAAAGGAGCCTCAAGGGCGGAAATCGACGCTCAAAGGGGCCTCAAAAGTAGGGCGGAAATTTCCGCCCTACTTTCGAAATCGCCCAAAGTAGGGCGGATCAGGAGTCAGGGTAGAGCATGAGGCCAGCGCGTGAAAAGAGCAAGACGGGCTTGGCCAGAGATGCTCCGGGAGCGCGTCGCGCAGGCCACGGCAGGCTCTGAGGACGTGCCGCGGTGGACCTCTGGGCAGGCCAGGACGCCTCGCCACGGCTGGGGCCCACAGCTCCTCGGCTCCAGGAGATCTCGGCCTCCCTGCGATGCACAGCTTCGGGTGGCGCTTTGTCCTCCATTCCTCCTCCCCCCCTCCCTCCATCATCCCTCCTCCCTCCTCTGTTTCTTCTTCCTCCATTCCCCCATCCTCCTCCATTTCGTCGGCGGCTTTGAGCCCATACCTCATACGTCTCGCTGGATCGGGCCAGAGGCGCGCTAAGATCTCCGGCATCTGCGTGCAGCATTTCTACTCCGCGCCCGCGGGGCGGCCCCTGGGGGTCCCCGGACGAAAAGCACCCCGGGCGGGCCCCGGCTGGTTCGGGTCAGAGATCGCCGGCCGGGTCGGGTCGGGTGGGCGCCGACCTCGAGGCCCTCCAGAAAGCCCCAAGAAGGGCCAAGAGGCCCCCAAGAAGGGCCCCAAGTTAGGAGGGCTCCGAGATGCCACAACATCGCTCCAAGATGCCCCGAGAGGCTTCCAAAAGCACTCCCAAGAGGGCCCCAAGAGGTAAAATGTAGTGATATCTCATGGGTTTTGGACAGATTTGGGCGTTTCCCCCTCTTCGGCTTCCCGACGCCTCAAGACGGCCCACGAGGTCCCCAAGATCGCCCCAAGAGGGTCCAAGAGGCCCCTAAGAGAGCCCCACCGGACCGCCCACGACGACTCCAAGACGGCCCAAGAAGGCCCCAAGAGAGGCCCCAGAGGGAGAACACGAGACAACATGTCGAGCCCTCGGCCACAAGCAGTCCCCAGGAGGTCCCCAGAGGTCCCTCAGAGGCCCCAAGAGGCCCCCAACAGGCGGTCAGGAGGCCGCCAAGAGGCCCCCAAGAGCCCAAGAGCTTCCTGTGCACTGACCCCCTGCGCGCGAAACTGGGCCGGCAGAATGAGCGAAGCGATTCAACACTCTTCATGAGAATCGGCGGATTGCCAAACACTTGCGCCGCTCGTGCATTGCGTGGGGTGTCTCGGGGCTGCATGCAAGCACTCCTCCAGCAATAACGTCACGAACATAATCCCAAAAAGAACGCATTGCTAAACATTCGACTTCTCGACTTCCAAGCTGCTCCGGGCCCTCACTGGGTAAAACTTAGCACATGTTGCGGTGAGCAGTGGAAGAAATAGCGAGCTGGCCAAACAGAGTCCAAGCGTGTGCAGACATATTCCCTCAGAGCCTACGATGTGATTAGTTTCCCAACATCGTAAAACAACATTGTTTGTGTTAGTATGACGTCTCCGCCTCCTCACCGGCCTTCTCCCTTCCACTCTTAGACCCACTGGTACTCAGAATCACTGACAGTCAGGCCCACTCACGTTCGTACTCACTAATACGCAGACTCACTGACAGACTCACTCATGATCAGACTCACCCACACTCAGACTCACTCACAATCAGACTCATATTCTGAACTACACAAACTCAGACCACTTACACCCAATATCCACTAGTGCCGAGACCCACTCATCCTCTTATTCGGTCATGATCAGACCACTCAGACTCTGATCTGCTCATATCTGGCTTAGCCATACTCTGACTCAGACACAAAGACCGGTCACACTCTGATCAGCCACACCCAGTCTCGCGCTCCCAGACCGCTCACGCCCAGAAACACCCCATATTCGGCCCAATCACACCTTGTCCATGCTGCGCCACTCAGCCTCAGACCCACCCACACGCGCTACTCCTACTCAGACTCGCCCATGCCCACCCCGATGCAGCAGGCGTGGCACCTGGGCACCCCAAAAGAGGAGCAGCCCGGGAGAGGCCACTTGCCCGTTCGCGGTCAGGCTGTGGGAATATATCGAGTGAGAGCAGGCAGGTTGTGGGGATGTCTCGAGTGAGAAACAC
>CAUYUJ010007179.1:0-15000 GCA_963575745.1 Prorocentrum cordatum
GGAGGAGGAGGAGGAGGAGGAGGAGGAGGCGAAGGAGATTAGGATGGAAGCACGGAGGGAGGACAATGAGGAGGTCATAGGATGATAAGGGAGGCGAGAGCACGAGGGAAAGGGCGGAAGTGGAGGGAGGCTGAAGGATCGAGGAGGACCAGAGGCATTGGTGGCGGGCCCCTGTGGGCTGGGGCACACGGGCTCGCCCTTCTGTGCGCTGGTGGCCCGCTTCGGACGCGGCGGCCCGCCGGGGGCCGCCTCTGCGCTGCGGGCGGCCCGGAAGGAGCTCCCACGAAGCCGGGGGGAGGCTCCCCGCGCACGCCCCGCCGAGCGGCAAAGCGCGGGGGAGCCGCGCTCCGCGTGCCCACGCGGGGGGCGCCACCGCCGGGGCAAGGGGGGCCGCTCGGGCCTGCGCAGGGCCCACCTCCGCCGCCCCCAGGGGGGGCCCGGGGGCGCACACAATTCGGGGAGACGTGAGACTCGGGAACGGGGGACGCGGGTTGGCCTGACGGGGTCCATCATAAGCATGACGAGGCGCAATCTGAAATTTGACGCGAGCTCCCACTGCAGACATCCCACGAAAACTGGACCGTCAAAATCCAGGACGCGCTCGTCAAAAAACGTCGGCAAACCCGAGCTCCGGCTTACCCGAGTCTTACGTTCCCCCGAACCATACCTAGACACAAGCCCCAGGTTGCCCCAGATTCTCCATATGCTCTGGATGTTCGTTCGCCTCCCCCCCCGCTGCCCGCATTTTCAGTTTTTTCCCCCCGGGATCGGCGGTTCATTGTGTGTGTGTGTTTTCCTCCAGAGGAGCGAGAACTCCCCGCCCGCAGCAATTCGCAACCGACAAGCTGCACCGACGTGCAGCTTTGTCGGAGGTCAACGGGGCTCTCCAGGGGTCGGCGCCGGACCCTCCCGGCGGCACCCGCGGCGCCGCCCCCGGAGCGCCCCGCACGACAGGGCGGAAGGGTAAACATGCTGCTACGCATGGAATGAACGCCAATGAGAACAGTGGATGATTAGAGGCCTCCTAGATGGGATCCGAGCAGACGGGGTCGGAAGACATCGCCGAATCGCCGATACGTTGGCGATGTGTCGGCCGTGCACTGGCGACGTCAGCGATACATCCGCGACGCCGACGTGAAGCGAATCGTGCTCCGCATCGAGCCGCGTCGCCGATGCATCGCCGATGCATCGCCGATGCATCGGCGATGCGGCGCGTTCCTCCGACCCCATCTACTCCGACCCAATCGATGAAAGGGGCCCTGGGACACACAAATAAATCGACACACATGACAGGATTCCCCATCTTTTCCCATATTTTCTGGGTTTTTGTCTTCCCCCCCACTTCCCATATGTTCGCACATTTTCCGGGGAATCGACGATTCATTGTGTCTGTGTGTTCTTTCCCTCCTGAATCTGGGAGGCCTAGAACGATGAAGCTACGGTGCCTCTTCTGATCTCGAACCGGCTATGCTGCCCACTCGTGCCCGCCCTTCCCGTCTCCAGGGGCCTCGCACCCCCCCGTGGTGGTGCGATTGGGAAGTACGGGCCGCCACCCCCGGCACTGCACGCACGGTGCCAGGTTCGTACAGAGGGGATCGGCCGCACGCAAGAAACCCAACACCGAAATCCACGATCGGTTCAGTGAAAATCCAAATTAGTCGATCGAAAATCGTCAAGATCTGATTGGGGGCCCATCGAAATGAAAGAAACCTAGGGCACCCTGGCAGAATCCAGCTGGTTTCTTGGCACGCGCCCCCACTGTAGGGATTTGACCCCGCGGCCCCAATTCTGGAAGCTGCGGGGGGGGTCAGGCCTCGTGGTGGTCCTCACTACTGAGGCCTATGACGGTCCTCGCTGGTGGGGGAAAAGAAGGGCACTGCAAACGGGTGGCGAGAGAACCTAAAGCTACCGGCCCAGCCCAGGCACGAGAGAGCCCACGATCAAAAAGACCAGGGGTTCCACAGGCGGGGAGTCACGCCGCACCCGTAGCGTCACGCCCCCGTCGAACACCTTGCTCCTACCCCACCCCCTGGGAAAGCCCTGTAAGAGGCGGCACGACTCCCACGTACGCACCCCCCCGCACTCGTGCTGCTGCGCCCACTGGTTATCACAGTCGTGGTCGTCGTCTTTGCCGAAGTTGTCGTCCTCGACGTCTGTCGTCGGTGCCAAGATCGTGGGGAGTCTGCCACGCAACCCCTATGATGGACACTGCGGTGGGTGTGAGGCCTGATGGCGGTCCTCACTGGTAAGGCCTCTCGGAACGGACGACCGGCAAAGGACTGAGTCCCGTTCACGATCCGTTTGGGGAGAGCATGCTGAAACGTACGAAATGAATGCCAATAACAACAACATATGATGCAACTATGATGTTTTTTTGTTGTTTCTTTCTTTTGATATTGAGCCGGCTATGATGCCCCCACTCGTACCCCGTCCCGATCCAGGAGATCCTCTTATGCCTTCGAGAGTTCATGGTGACGCCAATCTTTGCTCTCTCCCCCCGCCCCCCCCAGACAGACGCAGGAGGAGGAGGAGGAACAGGAGGAGGAGGAGGAGGAGCAGGAGGAGGATGAGTAGGAGTAGGAGTCAAGCTAGCCAGCTCGAGCGAATCAAGCATGGCAGGCCCATTCCCACCCGCCCTCCCGCAACATAAGAAACAGTGCCGGCGCAACCTGGGACCGAAGTCAGCTGATGCAGCCGCGATGGTGGTTACCGATGGGAAATTCCTGGCGCGTCTCAAAGACTGCGCTGGCATGTCAGCACGAGCCGAAGAGGCCCCAGGAAGCTTCAGGAGGCCCCAGGAGGCCTCAGGAGACCCTAGGAGGTTGCAGGAAGCCCTGGCGAACCCCAGGAAGCCCCAGGAGGCTTGAGGAGGGCCCAGGAAGCCCGAGGAGGTTCCAGGAGGCTCCAGGAAGCCCTCGGAGGTGTCAGGAAGCCCCGGGGACTTCCCGGAACCCTCAGGATGCCTCAGGAGGCACCAGGAGGATCCACGAGGCCCTGGGGAAGCCCCGAGAAGCTCCAGGATGTTCCAAAAGACCCTGGGAGGTCCCAGGGGGCCCTGGGCGCTCGACGAATTTGCGAGCGAAAAATGTGCGCCGCACCTTCGCGGGAAGGCAACTTTCAGAAAACATGCGCGCGGCGCCGAAGCGGGAGCGACATTTTGCCCTGTCGGGCGCGATGTGCACCGCGCCCCATTCCTGCCACGCATTTCGCAGAGCCGACGACAAGAACATCCTCGCTGAGAAGAAACATGCCGACTTTGTATTAGTTTTTGATAGGTGGGATGGCCGCTCCCGCTTGGGGTTGCCCCAGACGTCCGCGCGCGATGTGCGCCGCGTCCCGCTCCTGCTACGCATTTCGCATCGTCGACGACAAAACTGGCCGCGTTAAGAGGAACAACGGAGACGTGGTATGGACTTTTATCAATCGAGATGGGAGGGCCCGGATTGACGTCGGCGCGCGATGTGCGCCGCGTCCCGTTCCTTCCACGCAGTTCGCATCGTCGGCGACAAGACAGGCCACGATGAGAGAAAAAACAATGAATTATAATTGATTTTTTACAGTTCGGATGGAAGGCCCAGATTGACGGCCGCGCGCGATGTGCGCCGTGTCTTATTCCTGCTACGCATGTCGCATCGTCGGCGACAAGAAACTTCATGCTCAGAGACAAACGACGGCTTTGTATTGTTTTTTCCCCACATGCTTAGTGGGGTTCTGGTTTTCTTCCCTGCCGCGTCGCACCCGCGTTTCACCTCACACCTCCCCTCCTCCTCACAGCACTGCTCAGCACAGCTCAGCTCAGCTCAGCTCAGCACGGCACAGCTTAGCACAGCTCAGCTCAGCTCAGCACAGCGCAGCACAGCACAGCTCACCGCAGCACAGCACAGCACAGCACAGCACAGCACAGCACAGCACAGCACAGCACACAGCACAGCACAGCTCAGCACAGCGCAGCTCAGCTCAGCACAGCTCACCGCAGCATAGCACAGCACAGCACAGCACAGCACACAACATAGCACAGCACAGGCGTGGCACAGGCGTGGCACGCATGGCATTTCCTCGACACCACAAGGGGGGAGCTGTGGGTGGGGACGCTATCCGTTTCGGGCTCGCAAAGCGTGGCAGGCGTGGCACTTCCTCGACACCACAGGGGGGGAGCTGTGGGTGGGGACGCTATCCGTTTCGGGCTCGCAAAGCGTGGCAGGCGTGGCACTTCCTCGACACCACAGGGGGGGAGCTGTGGGTGGGGACGCTATCCGTTTCGGGCTCGCAAAGCATGGCAGGCGTGGCACTTCCTCGGCACCACAGGGGAGGAGCTGTGGGTGGGGACGCTATCCGTTTCGGGCTCGCAAAGCGTGGCAGGCGTGGCAATTCCTCGACACCACAGCGGGGGAGCTGCGGGTGGGGACGCTATCCGTTTCGGGCTCGCAAAGCGTGGCAGGCGTGGCACTTCCTCGACACCACAGGGAGGGATCTGTGGGTGGGGACGCTATCCGTTTCGGGCTGGCGTGGCACTTCCTCGACACCACCGGGGGGGAGCTGTGGGTGGGGACGCTATCCGTTTCGGGCTCGCAAAGCGTGGCAGGCGTGGCACTTCCTCGACACCACAGGGGGGGAGTTGTGGGCGGGGACGCTATCCGTTTCGGGCTCGCAAAGCGTGGCAGGCGTGGCACTTCCTCGACACCACCGGGGGGGAGCTGTGGGTGGGGACGCTATCCGTTTCGGGCTGGCGTGGCACTTCCTCGACACCACAGGGGGGAGCTGTGGGTGGGGACGCTATCCGTTTCGGGCTCGCAGAGCGTGGCAGGCGTGGCACTTCCTCGACACCACAGGGGGGGAGCTGTGGGTGGGGACGCTATCCGTTTCGGGCTCGCAAAGCGTGGCAGGCGTGGCACTTCCTCGACACCACAGGGGGGGAGCTGAGGGTTGGGACGCTATCCGTTTCGGGCTCCAAAGCGTGGCAGGCGGTGTCACTTCCTCGACACCACAAGGGGGGAGCTGTGCAGGCGTGGCACGTCCTCGACACCACGAGGGGGGGAGGGGGCTGTGGGTGGACGCTAATCCTTTCGGGGCCCGCAAAGCGTGGCAGGCGTGGCACTTCCTCGACACCACAAGGGGGTGCGCTGGGGGTGGTCTCCCTATCCGTTGCGGCCTAGCAAAGCGTGGCAGGCGCGGCACTTCCTCGACACCACAGGGGGTGCGCTCAGGGGTGGTCTCCCTATCCGTTGCGGGCGTCGCAAAGCGTGCGTGGCAGGCGTGGCACTTCCTCGTCACCACAGGGGGCGCGTTGGGGGTGGTCTCCCTATCCGTTGCGGGCTCGCACAGCGTGGCAGGCGTGGCATTTCCTCGACACCACAAGGGGCGCGCTGGGGGTGGTCACCCTATCCGTGACGGGCTCGCAAAGCGTGGCAGGCGTGGCACTTCCTCGGCACCACAAGGATTGCGCTGGGGGTGGTCTCCCTATCCGTGACGGGCTCGCAAAGCGTGGCAGGCGTGGCATCTCCTCGACACCACAGGGGGCGCGCTGGGGATGGTCTCCTTATCCGCTGCGAGCTCGCAAAGCGTGGCAGGCGTGGCACTTCCCCGACACCACAGGGGATGCGCTGGGGTTGGTCTCCCTATCCTTGACGGGCTCGCAAAGCGTGGCAGGCGTTGCACTTCATCGACACCACAAAGGGGGTGCGCTGGGGGTGGTATCTTTATCCGTTGCGGGCTCGCAAAGCGTGGCAGGCGTGGCACTTCCTCGACACCACAGGGGGAGGCGCTGGGGGTGGTCTCCTTATCCGTTGCGGGCTCGCAAAGCGTGGCAGGCGTGGCACTTCCTCGACACCACAAGGAGTGCGCTGGGGGTGGTATCCTTATCCGTTGCGGGCTCGCAAAGCGTGGCAGGCGTGGCACTTCCTCGACACCACAGGGGGTGAGCTGCGGGTGGTCTCCCTATCCGTTGCGGGCTCGCAAAGCGTGGCAAGCAATATGGCGTTGGATGACACATAGGGAAACATTCGCGACGAGGGCTCAGAACGCAGGATTGCGCATATATTAAAAACATAAGCAAGCACATCATATTTAAATTAAATATGTGGGGTTCTTCGGTAGCGTAATTACAGTTCGGATGGCAGGGCCCGGATTGACGTCCGCGCGCGATGTGCGCCGCGTCCTTTTCCTGCTACGCATTCCGCATCGTCGACGACAAGAAAGGCCATGTGGAGAGACGAGCCACGACGACGTATTGATTTTTATAATTAGGATGGGAGGGCCCGGATGGGGCTGATATCGGCCGGCCAGAGGGGGGAGTAAGTGTACATTATAATGGGGAATTATGATAGGAGTAGGAGTAGGAGTAGGAGAGTAGGAGTAGGAGGATGAGGAGGACGCGGAGGAGGAGGGAGGAGGGCGAGAGAGGAGGGAGGAGGAGTGAAGGAGGGGCAGTAGGAAGAGTGGCAAGAGGAGGAGGAAGAGGAGGAGGAGGAGGAGGAGGAGGAGGAGGAGGAGGAGGAGGAGGACGACGGCCACTCTTCGGGAACCCGCGCAGAGAAAACAAACAACGCCAACAGCGATGGGGCAGCACGAGGGGGGGGGGGGGCAGGGCGGGCTCGCGTTCGCGGGGGCGGCCAGAAGGCAGCACGAGGGCGCCGACGGCGTCCCCGTCTGCTCCACCTCGCGAGATGTTCGAGATTTTGGGGGACGAACAATGGCACAAACACCAACCCCGGAGCGCAGATTGCTCGCATTGGCGCTGGACCCCCCTCCCTGGAGCCACAGCGCGCCAAGGGCGGCGCCAGAGGCGCCGCCAAGGGGGGTCCAGCGCGAATCCGAAAAATCCCGCGCGGACCTCCGAGTTTTTATGTTCATGCCATTGTCTGCTTCCCTAGGATCGAGCGGGAGGAGCAGGAGGAGGAGGAGGAGAAGGAGAAGAGAGGAGAAGAGGAGGAGGAGGAGGAGGAGGAGGAGGGGAGGTGGGAGGAGGTGGAGGGAGGAGGGGGAGGGAGGAGGGAGAGAGGAGGAGGGAGGAGGAGGAGGAGGAGGAGGAGGAGGAGGAGGGAGGAGGAGGAGGAGGAGGAGGGAGGAGGAGGAGGGGATGGAGGACGGAGGATGGAGGATGGAGGATGGAGGAGGAGGAGGAGGAGGAGGAGGAGGAGGAGGAGGAGGAGGAGGAGGAGGAGGGGGAGGAGGGGGAGGAGCAGGAGGAGGAGGAGGAGGAGGAGGAGGAGGAGTAGCGAGCGCATGAAGGCACGCGCCGAGTCGGGCCGACGGGATGGAAAGGACGATTGGGAAAGGAGAGCACGCGCGATCTCTCACAGAACAAGGTGATAACATAATCGGGACAGCCCGAAATTATATCATCAGACCCAGGCCCCCAAGAGCCCAAGTAGCAAAGACCTGGCCAGGAAGGCTGGCCCAGGGCAGTAAGACATCGGGGCCGATCAAAGACACCAGGCCCCGAAGTGCGAGAAACAAAACGAGTAAAACGCGAATTAGGTAGCTAGGCCAAGCCACTCCACCGCGGGGTCGGAAACGAGCATTCTCCGAGGAAGCGGTATAGGATGCTTACGGCCCTCGCTTGGATGTCGGCCTGAGGCACAGTTATTGCGCCTCCACCGCCTCTGAGGGTTCCCCTCAAAAAACATTGGGACCCTCGCATTCGCTATACAGCTGGGATCGATGAGCTCGCTCGGAAAACGACCCGCAGCGCATGCATCCGACCGCGTCGCCCGCTCTGTAGAGCACGTGGCCCCTGGAGGCCTGAGGGGGGATCGCCCCCCCGCCAGGGGGCACCGTGCTGGGAGGGGCGGCGTTGGCCCTCGCGGTGGCCAGCGCCTTTCTGGGGCGCTTCTCCGAGCCGCGATCGGGGCCGAGGGCGACAGCGGCCTCCTTAACGCGGGTCTGGATGGGGGGCTCGAATTGGACCCTCCTCTTTACACTGCGGGGCGCCCTAATGAAAGCTTCCGCCTCCTCGTCCTCAGGCCTCCGAGACTTGCCCGCAATCCGAACCTTCGGGGGCGGTTGAGGAGGAGGGGGAGGAGGAGGGGGGGTCAGAGGACGAAGCAGAGGAAGAGGGTGGGGCCCCGCAAAGCGCCTCCCTCCCAGGGCCGTCCTCGCCATGCCCTCCAGGGCCGTCTTGGTCGCCCAAGGGCCTCTTGAGGCTCTGACGGGGCCCCGGGGGCGGGCCCCGCGGGACCTCCACGTGGCTGGGCGAGGGCACTGGGGCCTGAGGTTCCGAGGGGCGGTGCGCTGTACACACCTCAAGTGCCACGCGCTTGCGTCCAGAGGTGGTCCGCGCGAAGCGCTGGCAGTATTTGCATTTCCATCCTCCATTGAGCCGCGGCCTGAGTTCGTGCAGGCGCTGGCTCTTAGTCAGTGCTGGATGCTGTCGTTCTGGTCGACGGGGTAGCTGGCGTCGTCGTCGAGGCTTCCTTGCTGGCGGCGGCTGTCGGCCCTGGTTCCCGATCAGTGTCATTGAGGACCCGATCCAGCACGCAACCTGTCTCACGATGTTGAGCATATTCGAGTGTAGGTGGACGGCCTCCAGCGGCATCGCATGCGTGGCCAGCCCCCTCTTCGCGGCTACATCCGCGTAGTCGTTGCCCTTCTTGTCCATGGTGGCCTCTTCTTTGGTCTGGTGTGAACGCACGTAGGATATCTCCAACTGCGAGGACAAACCACCGTGGTCTTGGATGATCTGCCATAGAACTCACCATACATCGCAGTTCGGTCTGCGCGGGTGCGTGCACCACTGGGGCCCGCTCATGATGCATTCCACCGTGCCCAAGCAATCCGTGCGTATATGCATCGGCAACAGCCCGTGGCGCAGGACTTGGATGACTGCGTAGAGCTCGGCCCGCGGCGCTGATTGCTGATGCCCTGGCAGGGGGCCGTAGGCGATTCCTCGTAGGACTTGTCCAGTCATCATCGCGATGCCCCAGCCTGCTCGGTTGGCCTCAGGCCAGGCGATGGGTGAAAGTCCTGAACCGTCTGTGTAGATGTCCCCCGTCATCATGGACATGCCACCGCCGTGAGCGAACCTCCAAGTATCCACCGTGCATGGCGGCCGTATGGTCGGTAGTGCATCTCGAGGCATCAGGCCCCTGGTAATGGAGACCGCTGAGCTGCTTGCATGATGTCCGCGCCCACTGCAGCCCCACGCTCTGAAGCAGAGGGCAGCTCCATAGACGATGATGCACAGTCCCAGGGCAGTCCATGCAATACTGGCACCTGTCGTCTGTGACGTGCCCATGTTTGTGGAGACGAGCCTGTGACCACCGCCCTCCAATTACTGAGGTCCGTAGCGCAGCTCTGGCCTGCTCTGACATGTTCCACTTCTTGGCCAACTCCTTCGGCGCCGGCAACATTTTGAGGGGCCCCATCCGGTAGCCGCAGGGTCGCCTGACTGGTGGATCATCTTCTGGCGCGTGATCCTTCAGTCGGCTCCAGTTCTCGAATTTCACGTTGACGAAGTCTCGTCTGGCCAAGGTGCGGATCCACTCGGGGCTGTCCACTGTAAGGTCGAGGCCAATGCCAGAGCACGTGGTCCATGTCGTCGCTGTCGTCGCACGCCAGCTGAGGGAGTGAAGCGCCACCAAGACGGCGCCCGCAGGGCCTGCCACGTCAGCGTGCTCCGGGCCCCCCCCGAGCTTCTGGCGCTGGTGTCGAAAGGCCTTGTCGAGCACGGTGTTGTGTGCCTTGCCGTCCTGCACTAGCATGGCCCACGTGTGCAGAGGACCCACCGTGGCCACCGTCTCGGGGTGCTCATAGAAGCGCGGCTCCAGCTGGGCCGCGAGCCAAACCGAGGTGCCAGGAGGGGTGCGTCGCCAACCCACACGCACCATGTTGACCATTGATCTGGGCAGGGTCTTGGTAGCGCCTACGATCTGGATACCGTGCTGCATGGCGGGGGCGATGCTCGGCTGCGCAACCGCTCGCCCTATCTTGGCCAGACCGCTGAGCCTCTTGAAGCGTGGAATCCGCTTCTTCATCTTGGTCACCCTCTTTCGTATGGTAACGCAGCTCAACTTGTGTCCTCCTCTGGCCTCCATGCCTAGCACCTCGAACGTTTTGTGCGGTCTAAAGCCGTGACCATGGACCTGCTGCGTGACCTGCTGCGCTATGGCAAAGTCGGAGGCCAGCGCTTTCGCCTTGTCCTGAGCAATCGGAAGATCCAATGCCCTGAGGACCGCTGCAAGCCGCTGTAAAATGCGCACCGTCTGGTCTACAATGTCGTGCCGTGTGGTCGCAACCTGCAGCGTGATGTCATCGGCGTAGATGTCCAAAGAGTGATGGACCTCATCGGTGTTGGCGAATGACTTCTCAAATATACTAAAAGGCAACATCATGACCAGCTGCAGCAGAAACATTGCAGTCGAGCAGCCTGGCAGGACACCCCTGCTAACCTGGCAGGAGTAAGAGAAGGACGTGGTCCACTTGATGCGCCTCGGGGCGTAGTACATCGCCAAACACAGCTGCAATACCTGCCTGGGAAATCCCAAATGTTCCGCTGCCTGCAGGACCGTCGCCAACAGACTCGGTCGAAACACTTGCTGATGTCAACTAGGGTAGTGGTTGCGGCCTTCAGCTTGTCATGCGCGTAGGCCTCCGCGTAGATCATGGTGCGCGCGCCCACATCCAACGTGCACTTGTGGGCCCCCGGCGCAAAGTGCGGTCTGGTGTTTCGAGATCCATTGACGAACCTGCTGCATCCTGAGCTTCGTGTAGATGCGATACGTCGCTGGAGGGAGTGCTATTGATCTAAAGCCTCCTTGTGGTTTCGCAAGAAGCATGATGTGTACATTAAGCATGACCGTGGGCCATCGCACCCATGTTTCGGCCGCCCAGTAGATGTAGATCAGCATCGCAAGGGCCGGATCGGAGACGAGGGATCGGGCGCGAGGTGGCAGTGCGTCAACCCCCAGCCCTGTACGCCATCTGAATGTTGAGGCCGCTCTTCTGGTCTGAGCTATCGTAGGCACGGGCAAGGCCGCCGTGGGAAGATGTCGTATCGCAGCCAGAAGCTCCTCATCCTCATGGTCGGCAAGCTGCCTCGGGTGGTCAGCATCATCGCGTCGCTCTCCTTCCCAGATCTTCCGCCAGCTATCCATCTGGGTGTCGGCGATCGCCCGGGGGTGCGGCGTCTGGATCCGACCCATCTTGATCTGGGCATGTGCCCATGGCTGCACCCTGGTGATCGAGTAGACCTGCGCAGGGCCTGTGACCATCGCATCGCGGGCCCATGCCTTGAATTTAGTGATCCTGTGCCAGCCTGCTTGCCAATCGAGCTGGTCCACGTGCGTCATGATAGTGTTGGCAAGCGCCTGGAGACAGAGTATACGCTGTATGGGGTGCTGCCTGCAGGCGAGGTGAATGATGTTCCAGGCGCCGTTGGAATAGCACTTGCCCTCTACGGTGTGGACGTCTTGGGCATGGCCTGGTCGTGGCAATCTGACGAGGCGCGTCCATCGTGCTCGGCGTCGTGATGGTAACAAGCGGCTGGCCGAGATCGATCCCGCGTTCTTCGCCAGATTTCCTTTGCCTCTGAGCTGGTCCTGTGAGCCTCTGGACCCCGAAAGCTCTTCGCCACCTGTTAGGCCCTTTGATGGCTCCGAGGCCAGGCCAGGATCAGATGTTTGGGTCAGCCTGGGATCCTGGATGACCTCATTGGGCACATTTCTCTGAAGGGGCGTGACGACGTCAGGATTGAGCAAAGCTTGTATCCGATGAGAGAAGCCATTCCCATTGTAAGCCCGCTCCTGGTCGTCATAGTAGAGCAGGCCAGGTAGTGGTATATCTCCCAAGAGTCTTCTCATCTCGCTCCTGATCTCCTCGAGCTCTGTCCAATGCTGGGAGAGAATCTGTCGCCCCAGCGGTCTGTCATTGTCCGCGAGCCAGTCCAAGTAGGAGATGATGGCGGCTCGATTCTCCGCCGAGCGCCCCCATGCGTCGCTGCAGATGTTCTCCGCCAGCTCGCGTTAAGAAGAAGTCGTTGTCGCCAAGCGCGATCGCGACCCAACCGAGATGTTGAGGGAGTCGCAGGCAGTCCGTCACGTAGGCCACGCACCATTCCCTCAATGGTCGTGCGCCCGATTCTGGATCTGTAAGGTCTGGCGCCCATCTTGACGTACCCGCGGCGGCCGCGTCCCTGAACTGCTCCTCAGGGCTGTCCTGATCAACTGCGTCAGTTGGGGGCCTGCCCATGGCGCTCGGGACTGTGAGGTCGCACCATCTGCCAAGTGATGGCGGTGGGGTCGGGCGCTCCACAGTCGTCGTCCTCGTCGAGTCACAATAGCTGGGTAGCTGATCGACCTCCGCGGCTCCAATCTCGGCCAGGAAGTCGGCCACCAGGTCAAGAAGCGCTTGACCCGCAGTACGAAGGTATCGAGCCTCGCTGCCTCCTGCAGGGTGTGGGCCTGTCTTGGGGTCTCCAATCGGCCGCCGCGTGTGAGATGGGCCATCTGCGCGGCCTCGGTGGGCATCAGGCTCGCCGACTTGGCAGATGCCGATAAGCTCGCTCTCTACGTGTGAGATGAACTGGCCATGCAAGACGCCCATGCGGCCGATGGCTTCTGTACTGGAAGTAGGTGGGCCTCGCCGAGCGTCGTTCTCCACAATGTCCAGGTAGTCAGGCGTGGCAATTGGGCCCTGCAGTGGGTTGCAGCCCTCTGTGGCAGGGTGTCCTTTGGGGAAGCTCCTCGGGGCGGTGATGCTGAGGATCTGCATGGTCTTCGGCCTGGCCTGGATGTAGGTGAGGACGGGCTTGTGGGGCCGCGCTGGCCATGCCGTCATCGCGGTGGGTGGCCTGCGTGCCACCCCAAGGCCAGGCGACGCGAGGAAGTAGCCGATATTGTTGTAGTCACCCTTCGGCGTGCGACACGTGCCCCCCTCATTGGTGTAGAAGCGCGGCTGGGAACACCTCAGGGAAGCCATATAACAAATAATCTAGCGGGGTGGCGTTCCAGTCGCCAGCGCTGATGTACGGGTTGTTCATATATCGGAGGAACCTCGGGAGCCCCAAGTAGCGGTCATAGTTGGCAGTTAGGTAGCATGTTTTGTGCGTATATTCCATATAGACAGATCCCACCAGCAGCCCTCTAATACGTCCCACATCAACGTGTATGACCACTGCCGGAGCTGGTGTGATTTCATGAGTGACTTTGCCTTCTGGTCCCTCGACGGCAGCGGCAAGGGTATGACATCGCACAAAGACGCCTGTGCCCGCACTGGGTAGTCCTAGGTAGTCGTCGGCAAGCAGTGATGACGGCCTGCCATCCGCTGCGGCGAGTCCAACTTTGTGCCTGGGCGAGACGCTCTTCACCGAGCCTGAGTTCTTGAGCGCACGCGATATGGACCACTTTTGTACCTTCAGCCAGAAAGGTCCCGCAAGTACCCCAACAAGAACCGTTGAAGGTAGCAACTGCAATGTGTTTGCGCTTGGAGCCTCTCAGGGCTCTAGTCCGCACCCGCCTGCTCCCAGGCTGCCTGCTCGACCGACATTGCTTCAGGACGCCCCGTTGAGGGGCGAAAAGCAGCTGGCTGCAGTGTTGAAGGTGCTGAGGCGGTTGGCGGCGCTGCGATCCCAGTCGCGATGGTGCCGAGGTTGCTGACCTGCTGCTCGATGGTGGACAGGAGCTGGGAGCCGTCCATGTTCGAGGTGCCTGCCCTCGCCGCCTGCAGGACAGCCTGGGGTTGGGTGGTGGCTGCTGAGACGCTAGCCATTGCTGGAGCTCCTTCGGTGGCTGCCACTGCTGCCACTGCGGATTGGGCCTGAGCGACCTCCTCGCTGAGGGTGGACGCCTCCGCCACGAGCCTGCTGAGCTGCTGCTTGGCCTCGGCGAGCTCCAACTCCATCTTCTCGACCTGCGCGGCCTTGGCTGATCTCTCGGACTCCTTGGCCGTCCATCTGTCTTTGGCGCTTCTGAGCAGGTCCGAGGGGTCCAACTGGGCACGTAATGCAGCTTCTGTTTTGTCGTGGTCGGCCTTGGCGGCGATGACCAGCTCGTGCTCGTCTGGCCAGCCAAGCACGCTTTGACTTCGCTGCTGCTGACTGCTGAGGCGTGACATCACCAGCAGCCTGAGGAGCAGCGGGAGCAGGATCAGCCCGATCGCGCCAAGGCGCTTCTGCATTGCGCGACAGTGGCCTCCTGCGGCTGGATGACCTCTTGGGCGCGACCGTGGGCTTTCCCCCTCTGTCTCGGCCACGCGCCCAGCACGTCGCCCTGCTGGAGTAGTTGTTGCGGAAGCCGCAGGCCCTCGTCGCCTTGCATGGCCAGACCTCCTCATTCTTGTGCATCCGCTGAGGCTCTGGCGGCTCAGCTGGCGGGGCACTGCCGTGGTGCGCCTGCAGGAGACGCCTGGCCGCGGCCTCGCGCAGGGTCTGCCTCGAGCTGGCGCGGCGCCTCCTCAAGCGGCGATGCCAGGTCGGCGGCGGAGCACGCCCAAGGGGGCCGCTCGCCGCCGCTGTTGCGCCTGCGCCCGCCGTCGGGCTGCAGGCTGGGGCCAGATGGATGCGCCCGCCGCGCGCCCCCGCGCGCGTGGAAACCCGAATGGCAGCCTGGAGGAGGACGAGGAGGAGGATGGGGGAGGGGGAGGAGGAGGAGGGAGGAGGGAGGAGGGAGGAGGAGGAGGACGAGGAGGAGGAGGAGGGGGAGGAGGAGGAGGAGGAGGAGGAGGAGGGGGAGGGGGAGGGGGACAAGCTAGGTGCGCGCGCGTCATATCTGACGTCCTACCCCTCCTTCGCATCCCTTACCATGGCGCTGATTTACTCTATCCGCGGACTAGTGGCGTGCGTGCGTGCGTGCGTGCGTGCGTGTGTGCGTGGTTGTGGTTGTGGTTGTGGTTGTGGTTGTGGTTGTGGTTGTGGTTGTGGTTGTGGTTGTGGTTGTGGTGGTGGTGGTGGTGGTGGTGGTGGTGGTGGTGGTGGTGGTGGTGTGTGTATGCGCGTGTGCTGTGGCATGGCACGGGAAATGACGCCAGCGCTGCAGCGGGAGCACGAGTCGAAACGGGCGAAAGCGCGGA
>CAUYUJ010007179.1:27500-32500 GCA_963575745.1 Prorocentrum cordatum
CCCAGTAGAACGACCCTCTTCCAACGAGGGGGGCCGCAGCCCGACCGCGCCCACGGTGGAGCCGCACAGCACGGCGAAGAAGTAGTAGTGGTAGTAGTAGTAGTAGTAGTAGTAGTAGTAGTAGTAGTAGTGGTGGTGGTGGTGGTGGTGGTAGTAGTAGTAGTAGTAGTAGGATTCTTCTTCTTCTTTTTTATTAAGAGTATTAGTATTATTAATAGTAGTAGTAGTCGTAGTAGTAGTAATCGTAATAGTAATAATATTACTGCTGCGTAGTAGCTAGTAGTCGTCGTGGTCGAAACAGTAGGAGCGCTAGCACTAATAATCCTAATCGTAGTCGTCGTAGGAAGAGGAAGTAGGAAAGGAGGGGAACGTGCACCCAACAAAAACGGAAACGCCGCTGCCCGCTGCTGCCCGACCTGGCGCCCCTGCCCGGCCTGGCGTATGTCGCCGGGCTGGGGTGCTCCCTCCCCAGTAGAACGACCCTCTTCCAACGAGGGGGGCCGCAGCCCGACCGCGCCCACGGTGGAGCCGCACAGCACGGCGAAGAACCGCGCGAGGCACGCGGCAGTCTGCGCAGGCTGCCCCCCCCACCCGGTGGTCGGAAGGGGGGCGGTGCCGACGGCGCTGGGGCCCTGGCCTTCTCCTTTCTTTTGGCCGCGCGCAGACGTGGGGCCTTGCTCCCTCCCCAGTAGAACGACCCTCTTCCTTGTACTGTACTGCACGGCGACGCGCTTCACATATCGTCGTACTGGCGGGCCCACGGCGGCGCCACCTACGCTCACTGGCGCGGGACCTGCGCGTGCCCGTCGGTCCGCAGCCGGGCGGGGCATGAGCGACGATGTCCTCCTCCACGGCCGCCTCCTCCGCGACCTCCGCGGCATCAGAAAACTTGGCAAAGACGCTGGAGAGGCCCTCTAGCGCCGCTGCCGAGTTCCAGGCGGTGCAGGGATTCTCCTCCCCGTCCTGGGGCAACGCGGCTGCCTGGCAATGGGCTGCCGCTTCCGTAGGAGGGGGAGCGGGAGGAGGAGGCGGAGGAGGAGGCGGAGGAGGACAGACTAAGGTGCCTCGAGGACCATGGCGGGCCGCGAGGAGGAGGACGAGGAGGAGGATGGGGCCCAAGAAGGAACGAAACGAGGCGTGGGCCCGTCCTGCGAGTCGAGCTCGCCGTCGCCGTCGTCGAGGATCTCCCAGAGCTCGTCGATGTCCTGGCTGCTCATGCTGCTGCCCCTCAGCCTCATCCCTCTTCTCCTTCCCCATCCCTTCTCGGCGTCGATGCCCTGCCGCTCATCATCATGTTCCCTGTTCCTCCTCCTTCTTCTTCACCTCCTGAAGCTCATTGCCATGGTCACCACCATCATCAACATCATCATTATCACCATCATCATCACAAGCAGCACCATCAACACCATCATCAACATGACCAACATCATCATTAGCACCATCGTGGCCCATCACCACCAGCACCACCATGCACAATCATCATGATCATCATCACCATGCTCATCTTCGACACCATCACCACAGAGATCAACATCCCCATTCTTATCATCACCATCATCATCAGCATCTTCACGCTGCTCACGATCACGATCCTCATCATCATCACCATCATCACCATCACGATCATCACCACCACGACCATCCTCATCATCATCATCATCGCCAGAGACATTGTCTCTTCTATATCTCCATCTTTACCTTCATCCCCATCTCCGTCTCCATCTTCATCGTCATCATCGTCACCACCATCACCGTTCTCATCACCATCATCATCACCATCATTCCCAGCACCACCACCATCATCATCATCATCATCATCATCATCATCACCATCATCATAACCATCATCATCACCATTATCGCCACCAACACCAGCACCAGCAACAGCACCGTCATCACCATCAGTACCAACACCACCACCATACTATTTCCAATAACAGGCATCACTACCACTACCATGATCATCATCGTCATGAGCATCATCATCATCATCATCATCATCTTCAGATCTATCATCATAGTCATCACCATCCTCATTCCAATCACCATCAACATCATCACCATGATCACGATCATGATCCTTCATCGCCATCATCATCAGGATCATCATAACCACCATCATCCTCATCGTCATCGTCATCGTCGTCATCTTCATCCTCATCATCATAATCATTATCACCATCATCTCCATCACCATCACCATCATCATATTCGTCGTCATCTAATGACATTCATCTTCATCTTTATCCCCATGCCGATGTTCATATTCATCTTCTTCACCAGCATCATCAGCAGCATGATCATCATCATCATCATCATCATCATCATCATCCTCTTCGTCATCATCATCATCATCATCATCATCATCATTACCATCATCATAAGGATCATCATCAACATCAGCAGTACCAACATCATCATCATCACCATCATCATCATCATCATCACCGCCACCACCACCATCATCATCATCATCATCATCATCATGATCATGATCATCATCATCATCATCAGCATCATCATCATCATCATCACGTTCTCACGGCCGCGTGCACGGAGGCTGCGGGGACGCGGGGTCGCCAGAGGAAGCCGCACCCCAGAGGGGCCCAAGCAGCCGGCCGCGCGGCGCGATGCGCTGGCGCGCCCCCGCGGGGCCGCCTGGACAGGGCCCGTGCTGGCCCTGATCGTGGCCTCGCTCCTGCTGGACCGCGCGGGCCTTGAGCGCGCGATGCAGCACCGCAGCGACGTCGACTACACGAGCCCCAGCTCGCCGAGAGAGGAGGGGAGGGAGGCGGCGGAGGAGGAGGAGGAGGAGGAGGAGGAGGAGAAGGAGGAGGATGAGGAGCAGGATGAGGAGGATGAGGCGGCGGAGGCGGAGGAGGAGGAGGAGGAGGAGCAGGAGGAGGAGGAGGAGGTGGAGGAGGAGAAGGAGGAGGAGGAGCAGATGAGGAGGAGGAGGAGGCGGCGAAGGCGGAGAGAAGGAGGAGGAGGAGGAGCAGGAGAGGAGGAGGAGGAGGGGAGGAGGAGGAGGGAGGAGGAGGAGGAGAGGAGGAGGAGGAGGAGGAGGAGGAGGAGGAGGAGGAGGAGGAGGAGGAGGAGGAGGAGGAGGAGGAGGGGAAGGAGCTATGAGGGCTATAGGGCTATAGGGGTATTAGGGCTATTCGGACTAGTAGGGCTATAGGGCTGTAGGGTTATTAGGGCTATTAGGGCTATTAGGGTTATAGGGCTATGAAACTACAGGGCTTTGGGGCCACCTGGGCACCCGGGCGTGCCGCCGAAATCGGCGCCCCACCTCACGTAACACAGAGGCAAGCTCTGATTGGGGACTAACAGGAGTTTAAATGTCTCAACTCATGGGATCATGGGATCTCGATTTCTACGGTGATTTCAGGGGCAGCCAAAAGGACGCGGAGACGATCCAAGAGAGTGCCAAGACAGCGTCAGAGAGTTCAACAATATTCCCGAAACATCTTTGCATGCGACTCCGAAGTCTTGATGGGGCTCGAGGCAGAGGATAGGGAGTAGGAGTCCCAACTTGGAAAACATGGGAATCTATAGCACTCCTTTTAAAACACATTCCTCCTTGTCGGGCTTTCTTTGGGGCCTCTCAGGGGTCTGGGGTGTGTTGGAGGCCTCTGGAGGGTTCGGAGTCCTCTCGGTCTCTGGAGGCCTCCTGCTCCCGCTCTTGGGCTCATCTTGGGCCTGTTCTGGGGTGGTCTGGAGCTGTCCAGGGCGCCTCTTCGGCAATCTTGGGGCCGTCGTGGCCCGTCTTGGGGCCGCCTTGGGGATCTCTAGAGCGGTCTTGGGGCGGTCTTGGGAGACTATTCGGCCGTGTTGGAGCGTTGAAAGCATGAAGTGATGAGAAACCCAAGAACAAAACATGAAAATTAACCATTCTAGGTTCTCGGGGCGCTCTCGGGAGGCCTCTCGGAGCTCTCTTGGAGGCCTCCTGGGAGCCTGGAGAGCCGCCCGAAAGCTATCCTGGGATGCCTGGAAGCGTCGGCCTTTCTTTTACGTTCTGGGCGCTTCTTGGGATCGTCTTGGGCTGTCCTTGGGCGTTTGGGGGGCTCCCCGGGAGGTCGGGAATCGCGGTACGGGGAGCGTTCCGCAGATGTTCTGGGAAGGTGTGGGAACCCCCGGGAGGAGAGAGGGCGTGTTTGTTAGAAGAAAGAATCTCTGGAATTAGTTTTTTTGTCAAATTCCTCGGTCTTGGAGCGTTGGAAGCGGGAAAGCGTGAGAACGCGAAAAAACGTCGACAAGAACCACTCGAAATCAACGATTCTACCCTCTTCGGGCTCTCTCGGGACGGCTCTCGAAGCTCTCTTGGGCTGTTTTCGGGGCCTCGTCGGGGCTTTTTTGGGAACCTCTAAACGGTCTGGGGTGTGTTGGAGGCCTCTGGGGGGTCCCGGAATCCTCCTGGAGGTCTCTGGAGGCCTCCTGCTCCCGCTCTTGGGCTCATCTTGGGCCTGTTCTGGGGTGGTCTGGAGCTGTCCTGGGCGCCTGTTCGGCAGTCATTGGCCCGTCTTGGGGCCGCCTTGGGGGTCTCTTGGGCGGTCTTTGGGCGGTCTTGGGAGACCATTCGGCCGTGTTGGAGCGTTGGAAGCATGAAGTAATGAGAAGGCCGAAAAGCCAAGAACAAACTATAACATTAACCATTCTAGGTTCTCCGGGCGCTCTCAGGAGGCCTCTCGGAGCTCTCTTGAGGTCTCTTGGAGGGCTCCTGGGAGCCTGGAGAGCCGCCCGAAAGCTATCCTGGGTTGTTTGGGAGCGTCTTGGGCCTTTGTTTTACGTTCTGGGCGCTTCTTGGGATCGTCTTGGGCTGTGCTTGGGCATTTGGGGGGCTCCCCGGGAGGTCGGGAACTGCGGTACGGGGAGCGTAACCCAGATGTGATCGAGGTGCGCCCTGGGAGGGGGCTGGGCCTATTCGTGTCATAGATTTTATACATATACCTATCTACATATCTATATAGCTATCTATATATCTATCTATCTATCTATCT
>CAUYUJ010007179.1:35000-48491 GCA_963575745.1 Prorocentrum cordatum
AGATGTGGATGGCGAGGCGGGCGTGGTGGTTCGCGATCAGTCGACGTTCTGCTGCCCTGCCTCCAAGGTTAACTCTTCCCCATGGGTCCGAGGTTGTTCTGGAGGATGCTGCCGTTCTGTCGTGGATGTCGCCATCACCTTGGTCTGTCCAAGTGCTGGGTGAGAGGTTGATCGTCACTCCTGCGAAGTCACCCTGTCGAATGTGCTGTTGTATCAATTCAAGGGCGTCGTACTGGGATGGGTGTTC
The DNA here is from genome assembly GCA_963575745.1 of Prorocentrum cordatum. Lineage (NCBI taxonomy): Eukaryota > Dinophyceae > Prorocentrales > Prorocentraceae > Prorocentrum > Prorocentrum cordatum. The sequence goes on from CAUYUJ010007179.1 coordinate 35,248, forward strand.
GTCGGAGTAGAGATCGTCGAATGTCATAGTAGCCAGTTCCATCACCATTCCATTGTAGCATAGTCGTTGGTCCGTGATGTCGAGCAGATCGTTCGGATGTCTATCGGTGTTGGTGAGGTAAAGCAGGGATCTGTTTCTGGTCAGTGTCCGAGGGTAGTGGGCTGGTGGTGGTGGTGTGAGCTCTGCTACAGTCGGGAAAAAGGGCGGTGGTGAAGGTGATAAGTCAAGGGAGGGTAGGGGGGTGACGTCGGATGCGTGGGCAGGGATGGGATGATATAGTTCGGGGCGGCCTCTGCGTTTGTTGTCGGCTATGCTGGCCGCGTAGATCTCCTGATTGGTGGCCACGTCCTTCTCAGTGAGGGCAGGTCCTTGTAAATACCACATGTACCATGACCGTCGGCATCGGGCGACCGTGGTTAGATGCTTTACTAGCTTGGCAAAGGAGTGGAAGTTCTGGCGGCATATTCTGCACGATGTACCCGATGCCCAGTTTCGCGGATGATCAAGTCGTCGGTGTTCCCGCCCGATATGTATTGCCATGCCCTGCTTGGTCTTAGTTACTATTCCGCACTCGTAGCAAATGAAGTTGCTGTCGCCGTTGTCACGTGATGGCGTGGTGCCCGCCCCGATGAGGCCGTCGGGTCTTAGCACCTTGGTCAGCTTGTCGGCGTGGGCGCGGTCTTTAGAGGCGCGGATGTAGTTTGTGACGGCCCTGTTGACGGAGTTGGTGAAGTGCTTCGGCGTGGTGCGAGCCCATGCAAAGATGTCGGGGTCGAGCTTGCTGGTCGTGGGCCAGCGCTGGTCGTCCAGGTATGTGCGCAGGAAGTCGAAGTCCTGGAAAAGCATGTATGTCCATGAGCCCTTTCTCCGTCGCTGGCTGTCAAGCAGTTGTAGGAGCTGCTGAGGAGCGTGTCGTAGAAGCCGTGGTAAGTATCGCAGCCGTCCAGCAGACTGGTGGTGGTCGAAGTCGGGGATGCCGGTGTAGGCTACTACTTCGGTGGCCGTGAAATGATGAAGCTGCGAGTTAGCTTTGGGTAGTCCAGCTGCCGTGCGATAGGGCTTCGAGTAGGCGTTGGATATGCGCTGGTGGTCGGTCTTAGTCAGTGCTGGCCAGATGTGATGGTTGAAGGTCAATGAGGCCGTCGAGAGGGCGTGCACGTACTTGATCTTCGTTTTGCGGGGTAGGCGTCGACGTCTTAGGATTTGCCTTTCCAGAGCTCGTGCCGAAGCGTCGGTTCGTTGCATGCGATTCTGCACCTCGGGGCCCATGCTGCCGTTGGTTAGGATGGTGCCTAAGAGTCGGTGCTGGTCTGTGATTTGGACCGAGATCGACATGATGCTCAGCTTGATTGATGTAATGTTCTGCTGTGCGATCCTGCTGCGCACGACGTTGGAGCCCGCCCCGTTAAAGGAGATGATGACCTTGGTCTTATCTGGGTGTGGCTTGAGCCCGTAGGTAAAGGCTATGCGGCATAGACGTTCAGCTGAAGTTCTCGTAATGTCAATGATGTCGGAGTGGTGTGTGGTCGAGTTGAAGTCGGTGAGGTCGTCGACGAAGGACATGTTGGTCAGCTTGCCGCCTTGATGAGGGGCCGTAGAGAAGAGCGGGTTGTCGCAGGGGCTGATGTGGTGGCCGCTTTCGCCGTCTTCTGCCCCTTCAGCGTCGTCGGCGATGGCCTGAAGCACCAGGGAGAAATGCATGTTGAAAGCCGCGTCGGAGTATGGCACCCCTGGCCTGGTACTGGTGCGTGGGATCACGTATGCGTCGGTGCCCTTGGCTGTCATCCAGTTGGCCGTGTGGTGGTCGGCAACGAGGGCGCAGAGGTGGGAGTCGTCGACGTGGGCGTTGAGATGTGCTGGGCAGCGAAGACGTTGTCGTAGGGATGGGAGAAGGCATATGGGAATCTCGATGTTGTCGATGACGTCTTCGAGCTCATCCTCCTGAGTCGGCAGCTGAAAAATGAACTCCTTTATTACCGAATGGAAGGCTTCTTTCAAGTCCAGGAAGAGGATGCTGCCGGTGCGAGCCTGTGTACGGCAGTCGTCCAAGAAGGTGTAGGCGGTGTGAGTGATGAAGTCGGTCGCCTTGTGAGGGACGGCGCCGCATTGTGTGTCCATGAGCAGGTCGGGTAGGATGTCGCGGAAGAGGCCTCTCAGGAACTTGCTGTTGATCTTTCCTATAGTGTTGTTCAGGAGGATGCCCCTGTATGCCTTCTGCAGATGAAGCTGTCCTTGTCCTTTGGAGAAATGGGTGGAGAAACCGCCCTTCGCCGAAATAGGCTCCGTCGTCATCATTTGCATCTTCATCATGATAGGGTGCAGAAGTCGGGCGATCTGTCGCGGCGCTGCTCGTGCCATGTCGTCGGTGTTTCCGTCGGGCCCGCCGCGTTTGCCTTTCTTGGCGGCTGCCAGGGCGGATGTCAGGTTGTGGATGGTCTGGACGTTGTCGATGTGGGGTATCGGCTTGGTGTGGGCAGTCTTGTTGTTATAGTTCTTGACGACGCCTTCGATGTCGGTGTTGATGCCGTTCTCGATGTTGCCGTAGTATCGAAGGGCGTGCTCCGCAATGGCTTGTGGCGTTGTAAGCGGAGCGCCGTCATCGTCTTGTCGTATTTTGGGAGTCGGAGTTCTCTTAGGTGTGCGGCCGCCATATGTGAGTAATGCCCTCACGTTTGCCCACTCCTTCCGCGGGGCGTTCCCTGCGGCTGATAGTATCATGTTGTCGGAGAGGCGCTCGAGGTGGGCGTCGCGGTCATGATCGAGGCGGTTCCTAAGGACTCTGTCGGTATCCTTGATGAAGCTCATGTATGAGTCGAAAAGATTTGTAGTGAAGGTGGTTGTGCAGTAGGTGCTGTCGTGGTATGGAGCCGTAGTCTGGTCGGGGTCCGCGTGGTTGATAAAGAGGATGGTCTTGATCATCAGCTGTGTATATCCAGGGATGTCCATGAGATGGATAACGTCGTCAGGGGTCGCTGAAGCCGACTGGTTTGCGATGAGGTGCGCGGTGTATCGGATCCGTCTGCGTGATATCTTGGAGCCAATGCCATTCCTTTTCACGATGCGGACCGTCTTGAGGAGGGTGCGTCGAAAGCGAAGAAGTGCGTAGGAGGCCTCGGTAATGTAGGGCTTGCGTGGGGCGTGATGCTGCTTCTTGAAGCTGGCGTAGGCTGCATCCTTTATCTGGTCGACGATGCTCTTAGTATGGTCGTTGAGGTTGGTCTCCCAGGGGGGGTGTTGGATCTGCTGCAGGCGTCGTTGAAAGTCTTTCTTGGCTGTCTCGGAGTCGAGCTTAGCGATGTCGAGCTTGGGCGTGCCGTGCTGGTATGTGGTCTCGACGATATAGGCGAGGTTAGCCTTGACAGGGAAGTGGTCGTTCTTGTGTGAGTGGTCGTGTTCTGTGTCGATGCCATACATTACGGACGTGTAGGAGATGGAGTCGAAGAGCTCGTGGCCAACCACTATGTAGTCCAGTCTGTGCACGTCCTTGCCTGAGTCCCATGTGTAGTGGTCCTGGCCTCCGCTCTTGAAGGTATTCGCGGCTATGAGAGAGTTACCTTGCAGGACCTTGTGGAAACGTTCGCCGTTGTCGTCCTCCTTTTGCTTGAAGCCTTGATCGCCGATTGCCTGACTGCATAAACTGCCCGTTCGAGCGTTGGCGTCGATGAAGAAGATGTCGATATTGTGGTTAGAAGTTGCGCACTCGATCATCTCCCAGAAGATATCCTTCTCGTGTGGCTTGGCTCGTGAGTGTGGTGCATGAGCGACGCAGACTGTATGTCTAAAGCCTGGGGCTTCGATCCTTACTACGAGATGTCGAGGGCTGTGCTCGATGACGGTGAATTGATCGGGGCGGAAGTAGAGGTCCTTGGCACCTGCCTTTCCGTACGGCTTGCTGGTGAGTATGTGGAGCTCGCAGCCAAGGTTGTACTGGTCGTGGCCCCCTGAGATGACGTGGTAGGCGTACGCACTCGTGCTGGTGATGTCGTTGCCGCTGCGAACTCCCCAGGGCGTGCGGGCTTCCTGGATGCCGATCAAGTGGAGGTCCTCCATGTACAGGTTGAGCATAGTCTTTCTGAGCTTGTGGATCTTTTCTTTTCGTCTTCGAGCTCCTTGGCCAGGTTCGCGCCCTGACTGGATGTTGTAGGTGGCGATGTTGACGTCTATCTCGGTCGAGGTCTTCGTGGACTTGGCTGGTGTCGTAAGGTGTGCTGTCGTTGCCGTGGTATCTATGCGTTGGGCCTTGAGCATCCCAGGTGAAAAGGATGGGTAAGCGTCTTTGGTGTGGTTGTCGGCATCAAGTAGGAATTCCCAGCTGCGCTGAGGGGACGCGTTGAGTATGTTAGCCCATTCAGGTTGCGGGTGCGGGTAGTCCTCGATGCGGGCGTAGTTGGCTGCGGCGTCGGCGACTTCGTTCCACGGGTTCATCTCGTGGGCGTGAACATGACATAAGTCGACATATTCCTTGACGTGCGAATACATGATCACCAGTAGCTGCACGAGGTGGGCGTCTCGATTAGTGAAGGCCTCCATCCTTGCCAGTTGGATCGCTCCCAGCGAGTCGGAGTGGACCGAGATACTGTAGTTGATGTCCTTGTGGATGATGTAGGCGATCGCCCAGATGAGCGCTGTGATCTCGCTGGATGTCGAGGTGGTCTCATTGTCCGTGAGGTTTTGGATCTCTACGAGGGTGGAGTCGCGGTGCTTGCCGACTATTGCGCCTTGAAAAGAGAACCCTTCTTCGTCTTCTCCGACGAGTACAACTGACCATCCATCTTGACCATGTTGGCGTGGATGTTTGGAGCCGTCTGTGTATAAATGCAGGCGAGAATCTCGTAGGAGCTGTCGGTATGGAAATGTGCGCACCATGTACTCTGAAACCTCGTTGTGGCATCGGTCGGTGAGGTCGAAGGTAAGCCTGGGAGCCTGAAGTCGTCGAAGGTGCTGGAGTAAGGGCTCCTGTTCGTCGAAGTCGATGTGGTAGAGGATATTGTCGGTCTGCTGGTCGCGGGTGTGAACCTCGCGGGAGAAACGAACATGCCGTACTTCCTCGTGGCTCTCCGCATTCGGCAGGTCTCTTTGTCCGTGTGGGATCTGGGTAGCGTCAAGGGAATCCAAAATAGGAGGTTGTGGCCGGCAAGAAGTTGATGTACATGGCCGGCTCGGTGAATCACAAAATTGTCGGTCTCGATCGCCATCATGGCCAAAATGGCTAGTACGTCGATGCCTTGTTGGTGGCTCTTGTCGTTCTTGCCCCAAACGACCGCAACCACTGGAGGTGTGCCCCCCCGTGTCGTGCTCACAAAGCGATGCTTCCTCTCGAGGCGTAGGCGGTGGCGTCGTCATCGTCGGGATCGACCGTGACTGGGCTTCCGCTGGTGGAGGATGTGAGTCGACATGCTGCCGTCGGGGTCGGGTGACGGTAGTTGGTCGGTCCGCTAGCGTATGTGGTGCTCGTGTGTTGTCTGTGTGAGACAGCCTTCTCGCACTCCCCAAGCGAGAGGTAGAGGCCGAGGGGATGGTCCACGGTCCACTACTAGGCTGTCGCATGTTGGGCGGTGTGTGGATTTCCCACATATCGCCATGCTCGTAAGAATCTGGAGGTGCGCTCTCCCCAACGCGCATACCGCCATTGGCTGATGAGTGGGTAGGTGAAACTTGTGAAGTGTCGTATGGTGGATCGGAGCTCACCAGGGGCTCAAATAGTCGGCGCCTGACGTCGTCGGCGTAACCACTGCAGGAGTCGGAAGTGCCGTCGTTGCACAGGCAGTCTTCTGGTATGATGCTGGGCCGCTCCCCCTGGGCCAGTTGCCCCCCAGGGGGTGAGGGCCTCGTTAGTTTTTTGGTGAGTTGACCGCAGGGGCTTCCTCGTCATTGAGGAAGGTTGGCACTCGGTCTCCTGGATCTGCGAAGCCGTCTCCGATGTCGCAGATACGGACTCTCTTGGGCTTGGCCGCTCGTCTAGATGATCCGTTTTTTCGGAGAGCTGTGCGGGGCGGAGGAGCAGATGTGGCGCGGTCGGGCGTGGCGAGGTGGAAGCGAGGTGGTGGTTGGATTGGCTGCATCGGTGCGGTAGGAGATATGTCGGCTAGTGGAATGCGCACTGGGGTGGAAGGTGGTGGTACATCGTCGTCGGAGGTGATGTCAATGAGGAGAGTAGTGGATGGGTGGTTGTGCTGAGTTGAGTTTGTCCTTCTGGTGCGTGGTGGTGGCGCTGAGCTGGGTCGGTCATTTTGCGGGTCGGGTGGGTGGAAGCCGATGGGCGTATGCTGCTCGGTGGGGATCGGCGTAAGCGAGGCGGGGGTGGGTAAAGGCGTAGGGACAGGGAAGGGATATGCGTCACTCGCAACAGGGGTTGGGCTGCAAAGGTCGTCGTCGTCGGCTGGGATTGGGGTATGCACACTGGCGTCGTCGGCGTCGTGGCATGGGCGTCTCGCAGTGGGAGTGGCGGTTGGCATCGCAGGTGGGAATCGAAATCTGGCGGGGCATTCCTTCACAACGTGGCTGGGAATCGAAATCTGGCGGGGCATTCCTTCACAACGTGGTGGTGGTGTGCTGCTGCGCTGTCCGCTGTTGCTGGGCTGTCCTCCGCTGCTGCTGCCGCGGTTTCTGTGGTATAGTTGATCGCCCGAGTCATCAGAGGAAGACGGTGGGGTCAGCAGGTGGAGTGCCGCTTGAACTTGTTTGTCGATCTGTGCTTGTTCAGCATCTGCTTGGGCTTGCAGTCGTGCTTCTTCCTCGTCTCGTTCTTGAAGTTGTGTGTCGAGCTCCCTGAGGATATCCACGTCGATGCTGGTGCCGTACTCGTGGGCCTGCTGTAGTTCGCAGTGCAGTCGCTCTCGTTCCTGTCTGTGTTGCTGAAGATGCTCCTGTAGTTGGAGTTGGTGCTTCTCCTGGAGTTCGTTCTCGAAGCGCTGCATGTCACGGGAAGTGCCTCGAAGCCTGTCGATCTCGCTGTTGTACTCGCTCTGGGCTGTCAAGGTGCGGTACTTCTGAGCCTGGATCTGTCCGAACTCCTCCAAGAGTAGTTCCTTAGCATCCTGAAGCTGGTTCTGTTCGAGCCTCGCGATGTTGCTGATGTCCTGCTGTGCCTGAGCTTTCTCGGAGAGAAGACGTTGCTGTTGTTCGTGGCAGCGTTGTTGATGTTGTTGGACCATGATCTCGGCGTTCTCGTGTAGCTGATGTCTGAAAGTCTCTTCCTCTTGCTTCCTCTGAATGATGAAGGTGGCGAGGTGCGCTGACTCTTCCTCCTTGAGCTGGTAGCGCAGGTGGGCCTCCTTCTGCTGGTAGTGAGCAACGTTCTCCGTGATGGACTCGCGAGCCTCTTGTCGGAGCCGCTCTTCGCGCTGTCGGAAGGCTTGGATCTCGTCATAGTACGACTGTCTCTGTTGGAGTTGTGCTTTCTGGAATTGTTCCTGGCAATGTTGTAGGTGCTGCGAGAGCTCGTGGATCTGCTCGGTCTGCAGTTGACGTTGTGCTTCGTGTTGATCTGATTCGGCACGTTCATGATGGAGAAACGCCAGATGGTGTTGGTGTATTCCGTGGTTACGCTGTTGCTCGTCCACTCTCCTAGTCAGCACGTCAATGAGTTTCCGCAGGTCGCTGTTGTCGTTGGTGGTCGAAGCATGCGCTGGCTCATATACCGGTTGTCGGACTGGTGTTCGCTGTCTTCTCTCGGGATGTGGTGTCTTGCCCCTGATGCGTTGTCGCACGTCATCTTCACCATCCCCGTCACAGCTGTCTTCGTAAAGTTCGGCGTGTTCTCGATACTGCTTGGCCTCGGAGATGAGTGCCTTGAGGGATGCAATCTCGCCCTTGATTTCGTCGTGCTCCTTATTGAGGTCTTTGAGCTGGCTCTCGACGGTCTGCTGTCTCTGTATCCGTGACTCCACTTGGGATCTGTATTGTGCAATGCGCGCCGTCGGAGTGTCCAGCATGTGTATCATGGTCTTGACTATGGCTAGCTCCTCGATCAAGCGGGTCGGGTCGACTTGGGCTTGCCATGCTCCTTGGACTTGGTCGGCGAGACGTGCCATCCGCGCCACCTTGGTGGCGTGCCAAACCCGACGTATGTCTGGGTCGTCGGGAGGAAGAGAAAAGCTTTCGTGTCCCTTGGCGTCCGAGAGCAGGGCGGGCATTACCTTTTCTGTGACCTCCAACTGAAGTTTCGTCAGCTTTGGTAACTGTCGGTGGTCGTTGGTGGCGTCTTCGGGGGCCTGGTGGCGTCTTCTTGAGTGGGCCCGCTTCGTTCTCGGCGTCGTGTAGTCGTACTTGTACTGCTGCTGATGCTGGGCGTCATTGTGCTGCTGTCGCTCCTCGTCGTGGTGGGAGGTGTGGTGGTGCTGGTTGTGCTGGTGCTGGTGCCGTGGCTGCTGTTGTCCATGCCCTCCATGGTGTCGGCGGTACGAGGATCCAGCTGCTGGTGTACCTGACCTCCATGGCCACGGCTTGGCACCCACTGGATGGCCGTGAGACTTCGTGTTGATCGCCATCTCGCTGGTCTCGAAGTCCTGCAGCTCGTTCTTCTGGTTGCACTGGTGCTGCTGCGCGGAATGGTGGCTGGCCAGGATGTCGGCCGCCCTCACGACGCGCAGGAGGGCCCGCGCCGACGCCCGGCGCTCCCTCTGCCGCCTGTGCCAGGCGGGCTCGGGCGTCGGGCCTCTCCTGGGCGCGCCGAGGGCGCGCAGCAGCCGCCAGGCGGGGGGGCCAGGGCGCGGCAGCGGCGGCGGCAATCGCCGATCCGCGGCGCGCTGAGCCCGGCCTCGCGATCGGCCTTCTGCGGGATCGATCGGGCGGCAGGCGCCGATCGACCCTGACCGAGCGATCGGTCGCAGGCCCAGATCGCCAGAGGCCAAATGGGCTTTCCTCCTCCTCCTCCTCCTCCTCCTCCTCCTCCCCCTCCTCCTCCTCCTCCGCCTGGGACGCCGATGACCCCCTCTCGGCCCGCTGCCGCCGCTGGGCGCCCGTGGGCGCCCGGCCGGCGCCCTCGGGCTGCGGCCCGTGGGCACCCTCGTGGGCGCCCCCCGTGGGCGCCGGCGCGCGCGTGCGGCTCGCTGGGCGCCGCGCGTGGGCGGCACCGTGCGCCGGCGGGCGCTTCGGGGCGTTTCTTTGTGCCAGTGCTGCTGCTGCTGCTGCTGCTGCTGCTGCTGCTGGCTCTACAGACGGGGCACCCCAAGGATCGAAGCACAGGATGACACGTCGTCACCTTTTGTGCCACGTTCAGTGGGGGACTTGGGAGCCCCAAGTCGGCTTTCGCCCTCACCTGCTGCTGCTGCTGCTGCTGCTGCTGCTGCTGCTGCTGGCTCGTGCGCGCTGCTCTTGCTGTGCTACAGTCGGGGCGTTGACCTAAGGAACCCTGAATAAGGAAGGAGGCCCCTTTTCTCCATAAGTTAACCTTCGGTTTCCGATCGAACACATAAGGAAAAGCTGAGGCAAGCTGTGAAACACTTAAGGAACGCGGAGCCCCTCCCCAACCAAAAGTGTTCCTTCTTCAGGGCCCCGACTGTACTCTCGCGGTGCGTCTCGTGCCCCGCTTCGCCCCCGCGGCTGCCTCCGCTGTCTGCGGGGCCTGCCGCGTGCTCCGCTGCCGCCTCCTGGCCCCTTTTGCTGCCACTCTTGGCGATGCTCTGGTCTGCCTGCTGCTGCGTGTGCTACCTCTTCCACGCGTCCTAGCTCCTACGCAATGCCACTCCTGCTGCTCGCACATCTCGCCTGCTGGAGCTCGACTGGGAAATGGGTGGCCTAATGGTCCGCCCCCTTGCTCTGTCCTCCTAAGCCGCCCCTCTCCTCCTCACCTTCCGCTCCCGATCCCGTTCCTGCTTCTTCTGCTCTTCTTGTCGCTGTAGTTCGCCCTGATCCCTCTTCTGCTGCTCCTCCTCCGCCTCTTTCGCCTTTCCCCCACACGGCACGGACTGAGAGTACAAAGCGTTGCGCGACATATGGTTACAAAATGAACGAATCCCATTGCTGGCGCGGGGCTGGCAATATACCCGGAGAGAAGGATGTCAACTCCAACACCCCGTGCTGCACCCCTGTGCATCGCGTCGCCTCTGGACACTGTCGAATGACGCATCCAGGCCGAGTCTGTGTGCGACCCCACGATCTGCACAGGGAAAGCTCCGGTCCCCCTGGACGGCCCGTCCAAGGGGTCTTCACCGTGAGCGTGGCTGGGCTAGGCGGGTCCGTGACGGATGCATGGCAAGGCCGTGCGGACGAGCTTGCTGCTATCGTGCCCGTGCCGTCGCTCTGGGAGGCGCTCCTTCTTGCTCTCCATGGCCCTCGTGAACTCAGACCGCGAGAGCTTCCTGTCGCCGTCCGTGTCGATCCTGTCGGGGCGCCGGGCACCAAAGGGGGGACGAGCAGACTCACGGCACCTCCCTTTCGCCTCTCCTGTGCCCCTCCTGGTCATGGTGAAAGGACCTCCTCCACCCATCCTCCCTCGCCTCCTCCTCCTCCTCCTCCTCCTCCTCTTCCTCCCCCTTCCTCATGTGTCCTCTCCCGTACCTCACCCATTCCTGCTCATCCTTCTATTCCTCCATGCTCCTCCTCGTCTGCTCTCCTCTCTGTTTCTCCTGTGCTCGCTCCTACAAATCGTTCGCTCTCCTGCCCAGTCCTCCTCCTTCGTACTCCTCGTCTATTTTTTCCCCATCGTCTACCTAATTTGTCTCATCCTCCATCCCCGTCAGTATCCTCCTCCTTCTCCTCCCTCGATTTTCATGTCCCTTTTCTTCCCTCCCTTCCCCCTCATGCTGTGAAGACCACATGTTCCAGCAATTGTATGACTGACTATTTTCCTGGTTGTTTAATGGTTCTTTGACGTATTTCCAAAATCGCTAGAACCGAAGAACACGAATAACCAGAAACAGCGAACACAGAACAACTTGGTGCACACTGGCGCGGTGCCCGCGCCGACATACGGCGAAACGGACATGGGACGTGGCGCAGTCAGGACAACGCCGGGCGGGCGGCGGCGGCGGGTGACCCAATCCGCCCCACGAGCGCCGCCCTGCCCGGGGCCCTGGCGACACAGGGACAGGTCCACAACACCAAGAATAGACACAGGTCCTCCTTCTCCTGCTCCTCCTCCTCCTCCTCCTCCTACTCCTCCTCCTCCTCTCCCTCCCCCTCCCCCTCCTCCTCCTCCTCCCTCCTCCTCCGCTTCCTCCTCCTCCTCCTCCTCCTCCTCCACTTCCTCCTCCTCCTCCTCCTCCTCCACCTCCCCCACCTCCGGGGACCGAAGGGACACGCAGACGGGCACGCGCGGCGCTCCTGAACTAAGCCGCGCCCAGGCGAAGGTCGGGCGTGTCCCCCTACAGGCGGACTTTGGATGAACAGCCGAACGTACTCAATAAGTAATCAAAGATGGTAAAACAAATGTCGCAGAATCGCCCCGGACATATCTTTTAAACTGTTTTGGAATAGTCCTCCTGTAGGGGGACGTGCCCGAGCCCAGGCCCACGGCCTGGGTCGCGCGCCTGCCCGTGCGCTTGCGATCGCGCGCGACGGCGGGGGCCCGCGGCACGGCGCTCCCCCCGCGTGCGCGCCTCCAGCTGGGCCGCCTGCTGGGCGCGCCCGCCTGCGACGCGCGCGCGCGCGCGGCGCCGCGCGCTCCGTGGGCGCGCGTCGCGCGATGGGGCCCCATCGGTATTTTGTGGCCACCCTCAACCTTGGCCTGCGGATCTGCCGCAGGATAGCTCGGCGCCATCCGCTGGCGCGGCGTCCGCGCCGGCACGCGGCGGCGCGGATCGCGGCGCGGCCGCTGCAGCGCCGAGCGGGGTGCGGCGGCGGCGGGCGGCGCGACCCGCCCCGCGATCGCCGCCCGACGCCTCGCGGCGCGCAACGCGCGACGCCCGCGCGGGCGCTCGAATCCCCCCCGAGCCCGCCGCTCGCCGGAGGGCGCCGCGGCGCCGCGGCGGCGAGCGCCGCCGCGGCGCCGCGGCGGCGAGCGCCACGGCGCCGCGCGCGTGGCCGGCGCGACTGCCCCACGCGGAGCCCACGCCGGCAATAATCCCCTCCCGAAGTGTCAGCCACGAAGCCCTCCGAGGAGAGCGCGCGCCGGGGCGCCTCCTGCGCTGCGCGCCGAGCGTGAGCGCGCCAGGAAGGGGCCGGGAACGCTCGACAGCTGCATCCGCCCGCGCCGCCGCTGGGGGAGCCCCGCCCCGCGCGTCTCACTTGCCGCGCCGCCGTCCAAATCATCGCGACCACGGGGAGTAGGAGGAGGGAGGAGGGTAGGAGCGTAGGGAGGGAGGAGTGATGAGGAGGGGGAGGAGGAGAAGGAGGAGGAGAGGAGGAGGAGAGGAGGAGGAGAGGAGGGAGGAGGAGGAGGAGGAGGAGGAGGAGGAGGAGGAGGAGGGATGAGGAGGAAGGGGAGGGGGAGGGGGGGGAAGTGAGAAGGGGCGTACCTTCTGAGAAGGTTCAGAAGTCCCCCGCACTTCTGAGAAGTCTTCTAAGCCTTCCCCGAAGACAGAGACAACTTCTCAGAAGGCGCGAGGGCTTCTGAGAAGTCCCGCCGCCTTCTGAGAAGGCCTTCTCCTTCTCAGTTCCTCCCCTCGCTCGCCGCCGACAATCGCCGGGCCGGCCGCGGAAGTTCGGCCAGCTGGGCCCCGCGCGTCGCAGGGTCTCGCGCGCGGCCCCGCCAGAAGTCGCGCGTCCGACGCCGCCGCGCATCGGGCGCCTCGAGCTTCGATGGGGTCCCCCCGATCGCTGCCGGCGCTTGCGGCGGCCGAAACGGCGCGAACATTCCTCTGGGGTGTCCGTCAAAAAACTGGCCCAACTCCTGTGCCGGGCGCGTCGCCCTGCATCGCCTGCATCTGCGCGGCCGGGGCAGGGCGCTAGGACCCCGCCTGTTTTTGCGCCGCGCTACCGCCGGGGAAATCCAAGCCTCGCCGAGGAAGATGACGCACGTGTGGCGATCTACCTCCGCCCCATCGCCCGTCGGACCGACCGCGATCGGCGGCGCCTCCGACGGGGGCTCGGGAAGAGACGCCTGCGCACGCAAGGACAGGAGGATGAGCCCCCGTCCTTGCCGCGCTTCGCCGAGGGCCTGCGTCGACCTTGCCGACGCATTTTCACGGATGAACATGTTCGCCCGCGGTTGCCCAGTGGCCCAGTCACCCAGGCCGCGATCGTCTCATCGACGCGCTCGATCGCAGGGTGGTCGAACGCGTCGACGGACGCTCGCGCTCAAACGCAAGCGGGGTGCAAATGGGGCAAGTCCTTAGGAGGAGGAGGAGGGGGGAGGAGGAGGA
>CAUYUJ010007180.1:0-50380 GCA_963575745.1 Prorocentrum cordatum
TCCTCCCCCTCCTCCTCCTCCTCCTCCTCCTCCTCCTCCCCTTCCCGCATCGTACCTCCTCCCTCCTGCCTGAATCCCGTCTCGCCTCGCGGACCATAGGATTCCTGTCGACTCCGCAGCCGCCGCCTCGCTCGTGGGCTCGTGTGCCCGGGGGGGAGGCAACAGAGCGCAGGGCTACCAAGACCCACAAAGACCCAAGCTACGGTGAAGGCATTGTATCAGGGGCCATTGGATCAGGAATGCAGGGTCTGGAAGGTGCTGGAACACCTACTGAAAGCTTGGCCAACCGCCGCCCTCATCAGACAAGGAATCCTCCAGGCAGGGTCTGAAGCCTCCTGGGTACATTCCTCAACGAACGACCCCACCGTAGACCCTGCCTCCTGGAATGGCGCTGCGCTTGCAACTGCTTCCATTTTGTCAGGTCTGTGTTGGGGGGGGGATTCCAGCGGGGCGCAGTGGTGCCGAGATCCAGACCAAGCCTCGCCTTCCAGGGTGCTGCCGGGCGTGCGGCTGCCGCCACCCCGTGAGCGCGTGCGGGAACCGGCGGAGTGCCCTTCGACCCAGATCCAAACTACGCCTCGCCTCCGGGGGGCTGCCAGGCGCGCACCTGTCGCCCCGTGCATGAGCCTGAGCGGGAGCCGGCGGAGTGCAGCGCTGCACTGGTCCGAACAGGAACCTCGCCCTCGTGGGTGCTGCCAGACGGTGCTGCCCGGACCCGAAGCAGACCCCGCCTGCCCGAGCGCTGCCAGCTCCGCCCCCGTCGCCGCCGGCGGGAGCTCCTGGGGGAGCCTGGAAAGGGAGGCGGCCGCCCGGGCCCGAGCTGGCCTCCTCGCCTGCCCCGGGGCGATGCCCCGCCGCGGCGGGCGCCACGCCCGCGACCCCGTGGGGGTCCAGCGGAGCGCGGCCTTGCTTTTTGACCCGCGGGTCGAGAGCGCACCTCTTCCGGTCGAAGCTGAGCGGGCCGCGCACAGCTTTTTATTAACAAAAGGGGGGGGGCGGAGGGAGGGGCCTCACGCCGAGAGCGGCCTTACACGCAGAGGCCATCGAGCTTCGCGCAGCGCTCCTCGCGAGTGCGCGGCGCGCGGCGTTCGTCGCGCACTCGCACCGCCGCCCCAGGGAAGGGCGCCTATCTGCAGCACCCTCCGACCCGGGCCGCGAGGCGCGAAGCGCGGCTGCCTTCGCGCCCCCTCGGGTGGCCCCGTCCTGCCCGAGCTTCAGTGGGCGGGCCCAGCAGAGCGCGGTCCTACCCAGAGTGGAGGGGCCTTGGGACACACAAATAAATACACACACACAAATAGCAGGATTCCCCATACTTTCCCATATTTTCTGGGTTCTTGTCTTCCCCCCTACTTCCCATATTTTCCCATATTTTCTAGGGAACCGACGATTAATTGTGTCTGTGTGGTTTTTCCCTCCTGACAGAGGAGAGCTCAGACCTCGCCTCCCTGGCACGCCGCTGCGGCCGCGCAGAGGAGCGCCCGCACGGCAGAGTGCACGGGAGGGGCCCGAGGCGCCGGCGCACGGGCTCGGCCCGCCTATGCTCCCGCACGGCTGCGCGAGAGAGCCACGCGCACGTCTGCCGGCACACTCGTGTGAGTGACGACCAGAAACAGTGAAGGGGCCCTGGGACACACAAATAGATACACACAAATAACAGGATCCCCCATATTTTCCCATATTTTCTGGGCTTTTGTCTTCCCCCCCAATTCCCATATTTTCCCACATTTTCCTGGGAGTCGACGATTAATGGTGCCTGTGTGTTTCTTTCCCTCCTGAAACAGGTCTTGCGCGAGATGGCATGGCGACCTCCCGCGGCGGCTTGCGCGGGCCGCCGGCGCGGCACGCCACGTGGGAGACGGGGGCGCTCACGCGCGACCTCCAGCGGGAAGCTCACGCGCCAGTGTCGGCGCAGCGGGACCCGTTTTCTCTGTCGCCCCTGCCTGTCTGCGACGGCCGCCCAGACATGCGGCATGCACGCTGTTGCTGCCCGCCTTGGGCGGCGCAGGGCCGAGGGCGCGACCTCGCATGCAGGCCACAGCCTGGCATCGGTGTGCTGCACGGGCGAGGGGAGAAAAAAAACCCTTCCACGCCGTGCTCCGTCTCCCTCCCGTGGGGGTCTTGCGCCTCTCTCTGAATAGATTCGTTCGGTCTTTGGTAGTCCCCAAACGTGGTGGTGACAACACCTGGCGGTGAGTCTCGGGCGATTTGGTGTCACCACCCGGTTTGGGGACTCGTGCGGTTTTCCGAGGATGTCCCGAACACTGGTGGGTCCAGGAGTCACAAAACCCGGTGGTGACCCCGTGTCCCCAAACCCAGCGGTGACCTTTTGGGGGATTCCAGGTCGCCACCTGGTATCTCACCACCCGGTTTGGGGGTTCCCAAGGTCTGCTGGTGTTTCGACCGGTGGCCGCCAGTAGTCGCTTCGCTGGCGCCTCGTGCGGGTGGGTCTGCCAGGGTGTCGCCCCAGTGGGCACCCGTCGGGCGTTCTCGGTGAGCACCCGAGGTGGGCGCTGCCGCCAGGGGCTCGCCCGGCGGGCGCCCGTGGCTTTGTCGTGGGCGCCTCGTGCTCTGGCTGGCGTTGTTCGCCTGACAGTGCTTGCACCCACGGGGTTCTGATCTGTCTTGCGCCACAGGCTGACTGGTTGGGATCCACGCTGGTAGGTATGGCTTCACACACTGCATCCTCATCGTCAATGTAGATACTGTGCATTTACCCTCCACTTCTTCTTCGTCTTGTGTGGCCACCTCATACAAGTCTCTGTGAGTATGCAATGGTTTTCCACCGCCTATCGCTTTCACACGGGACAGCAAGCCTCTTCAACTGTTCGACTGTCTTAAATAGCCCGTTAAGTGAGTTTGGTACCTCTTGGGGTAATGTTAAGGGGGCATGGAGCAGAGGGGGGAGGAGGATAAGGATGAGCAGAAGGAGGAGGAGGAGGAGGAGGAGGAGGAGGAGGAGGGGGGAAGGGAAGGAGGTAGAAGGCACAGCGTCAGAGGACGAGGAAGACGAGGAGGGAGCAGATGAAGGCGGGAGTAGGGAGGTGGAGGAGGAGCAGGGAGGATGAGGACGAGGATGATGAGAAGGGAGAAGGAGGAGGGAGAACGAGGAATGGGAATGGGAATGGGGACAATGTCGAAATAGTATTCGACAGCCACAAAAAACCCAGAGCACAGGGCGTCGTAGGCAGAGCACATAGAATAACATAATAATCGCGTACGACCAGCATCACCTCTGACAGTACAAGAATCGAACGGGGACGGATCACATCTGCTTGCAATCGGGTGCTGGCGGCGGCGGTGAGACGTAAGACGGGCGGCGCCGACATGGCAATCTCAGCCAATGCCAGTCCGAGCCCGCCCATCGCGGTCGCAAGACCACCGCGGTCTCCCTCGTGAGCGGCTGCACCCAGCGGCAAGGCAATCATCAGTGCAGCCGGCGTCGCGGTGGCAGCGGCTGCAGCCAGCGGCAGGGTCGATCTGCAAGACGGCGGTCGCAGCTAGCAGCACCCGACGCCGCACGAACGACGCCGACGCGTGGACGACGCTGCGGAAACCGACCGCATTGCCGATTCCGTAAGCCTCGCGTCGATCCGTCGATGAGTTCCCGCTGCTCCTGGGCATGGACTGGCACAGCGGACGGGGCGACGACAGTGGCAGCACAACCAGAAGAAGAGAACTGCTGACACACGCGTGCACCACGCTACACCACATCGCCCAGGATAGGGGGCCACATGTGAACCCCACCCTCCCCCTCAGAAATCGTGGGGGGTAGGGGTAGGGTTCACATGTGGCCCCCTACAGGAGCCCAAATGCGAACGAAGACACTGCCCTCCACTCCCCCCCACCATCCAGGCTCAAGAGCCTCCGCCTGCGGGTTGAGGCCCGCGAGGGGGGGGCCCAAACCGTGGGCCGCGCCGAGCCCGGCCGAGCTCCCGCGACGCTCCTCCGCAGGGGCCGCAGCACGGCCAGGCCACCGACCACAGCCCGAAGCGCAGGCCGAGGCTGGAGCAGGGCCGAGGCGCGCCTGGCCAGCTCGACGTCGCCGAAGATCTCGTCGACCGACTCGAGCAGGCGGCTGTGCTCTCGCCTGGAGCCGTCCAGCCTGGACGACGGAGGCGAAGCAGGAGAAGATCTGCCGACTCCCATGCCCGCACTCGCCGAGCCCCGCGATCACCAGGAGGAGGCCAGCTCGTGCGCCGACTCCTTGCACCTTCGAGCGCCGCCTCCGAGGGGGGCGCTCCCCGCAGTCATGGGCTCAAGCAGCAAGACGAATGACACCTGCAGCTCTGGACCAGGGGGGGACATGCCGAGCCGGCTTGAGCAACAGGGTTGCGCTCGCTGTTGAGCGGCTTGAGGCAACTTGGCTACGGAGGGAGAGCAGAAAGGGGAGTAGGGAGAGGAGGAGGAGGAGGAGGAGGAGGAGGAGGAGGGAAGAGGAAGAGGCGGAGGGTAAGAGGAGGATGGGGGAGGAGGAGAGGAGGAGGAGGAGATGAAGGTGGAAGAATGAGGAGGAAGGAGGAGGAGGGAAGCAAGAGGAAGAGGAAGAGAGGAAGAGGAAGAGGAAGAGGAAGAGGAAGAGGAGGAGGAGGAGGAAGGAGGAGAAGGGGAGGGGAGGAGGAGGAGGAGGAGGCGGAGGAGGGGGAGGAGGGAGGAGGAGGAGGACGAGGGGGGAGGGAGGAGGGAGAAGAGAGCAGGAGGGAGGAGAGAGTAGGGGGGAGGAAGGGGGAGGGAGAGGGAGGAGTGGAGTCCCGAAGGACGGAGGAGTCTGCACTCGCCGCCGAGCCCCTGATATACATCACCTTCGTGTCGCTGGTCTCGCAGTATCTGTCCCAGAAGGCCTTCGGCAAGGACCCACAAACAGGGCAGGGCCACCTATCCATACCCTCCTCCTCCTGCTCCTGCTCGTGCTCCTCCTCCTCCTCCTCCTCTCCTCCTCCTCCCTCCTCCTCCTCCTCCTCCTCCTCCTCCTCCTCCTCCTCCTCCTCCTCCTCCATCCCCCCCTCTGCTCTACCAATCCTCCTCGACGCTCGACGCTGACGGCTCTGGAGTTCAACGGTCTAACGCAGCCGCATTCCTCCTTCTTCTTCTCATCCTCCTCCTCCCCCTCCTCCTCCCCCTCCTCCTCCTCCTCCTCCTCCTCCTTCCCGTCCCGTCCTCTCCTCCCTCCCCCAATCCACTGCATTTCCCCCTTCGCTCCTGCTATCTGTCCATCCCTCCACATCCACTCCCGTCCCCTCCTTCCTCCCGTTCCCCCCCCCAATACTCCTCCTCTTCCACCCGTCCAACCCCTCATTCCCCCATCACCTCCCCCTCCCTCCCCGTCCCCTCCACATTGCCCGCCCCCCCCCCCCCATCGCCTCCTGCTCCCCCTTCTTCCCGTTCCCCGTCCCACCTCGTCTTCCCCGCCGATTTCTGGATAGTGGGCCTTACGCTCCTTGCACTCCGTCTCGTTCAGCACGCGCTGCTCTGCCCAGGCGTCGTGCCTCCACATCGACGTCTTCATCGGCTTCGCTGGGCACTTGGAGGGCTGGCGAAAGTAGCACCCGGCCTGCTGCGAAGATGGGAGGAGTAGGAAAAAGGGAGGGAAGGAGGGAGGGTGACTGAGGGAGGGGGCGAGGGAGCGAGGAAGGGAGGGAGATTGAGTGAGGAGGGAGGGAGGGAGGCTGGGAGGGAAGGAAGGGAGGGAGGGAGGGAGGGGAGGGAGGGCGCGACCACGCGTTGTGTGGCCCGTTGGGTGTTTGTGTGGCCCGGTGCATGTTTGTGTGGCCGGCGTGCGGCCAGATGGGTGTTACTATGGCCCGCGCTGGCTTCCCACTTGGAAGTAGTTCGCGAAGACGGTTGGTTCAGCTGCAATCCTCTAAGCAACTCTTGCAGGGAAGAAGAAAAAGAAGTAGTAGAAAAAGAAGAAGTAGTAGCAATAGTAGTAGTCGTAGTAATGATAATAGTAGTAGTAGTAGAAGTAGTAGTAGTAGTAGTAGTAGTAGTAGTAGCAGCAGTCGTCATAGTAGTAGCAGTAGTAGTAGTAGTAGTAGAAGTAGTAGTAGTAGTAGTAGTAGTAGTAGTAGTAGTAGTAGTCGTGGTAGTAGTAGTAGTAGTAGTAGTAGTAGTAATGCAGTAGTAGTAGTAGTAGTAGTAATCGCAATCAGAGTGGCAGACGTAGTGGCAAGCGTAAAGAGTAACAGTAGCCGTAGTAGTAGGAGTACTAGTTGTGGGTCGTAGTAATAAAATGTCGTAGAAGGTCGTAGTAAATTGTGGTAGGCCGTACTAGGTCGTAGTAAGACGTAGTACAACTCCCAGCAGTAGTAGTAGTAGCAGTAGTAGTAGTAGCAGTCATAGTAATAGTAGTAGTAGTAGTAGTAGTCGTAGTAGTAGTAGTAGTCGTAGTAAGAGTAGTAGTAGTAGTAGTAGTAGTAGTAGTAGTAGAAGTAGTAGTAGTAGTAGTAGTAGTAGTAGTAGTAGTAGTAGCTGTTGTCGGTGTTGCTGTTGTAGCAGTTCTACGAGTAGTAGTAATAGTAGGAAAGGTAGTAGTATGAGTGGTAGTAGTAGCAGTAGTCGTAGTTGAAATATATAAAATAGAATATTAGTGCTAGAAGTAGTAATATAAGAAGTAGTAGTAATAGTAGTGGTAGTTGTACTCAAGTAGTAGTCCTGGTAGTAGTGGTGGTAGCAGTAGTAGGTCGTAGTAGTAGTAGTACTAGTAGTAGTAGCAGTGGTAGTAGTAGTAGTAGTAGTAGTAGAAGTAGGAGTAGTAGTAGTAGTAGTAGTAGTAGTTGTGATAGGAGTCGTAGTCGTAGTAGGTAAAATAAGTATGGTAGAACTAGTAGTAGCAGTAGTAGGTAAGTCGGTAGGTAGGTAGGTAGGTAGGTAGGTAGGTGGGTAGTAGTAGTAGGAGTAGTACGAGTAGTAGTAGTAGTAGTAGTAGTAGTAGTAGTAGTAGTAGTAGTTAGTCGTAAGAGTAGTAGTAGTAGTGGTAGTAGTAGTAGTAGTGGTAGTAGCAGTAGTAATAATAATAATAGTAATCGTAGTAGTAGTGGTAGTAGTAGTAGTACTAGTACTAGTACTAGTACTAGTAGTAGTAGTAGTAGTAGTAGTAAGTAGTAGTACTTGTTGTTGCCGTCGTCGTCGTCGTCGTCGTCGTCGTCATCGTAATCGTTGTTGCACGAGCAGAAACACTAGCAGTAGCAGTAGCAGTAGCAATTACACTAGCTCTACCAGTACCAGTACCAGTACCCGCAGCAGCACCAGTAGCCGCAACAGCTAGGAATAGTAGTAGTAGTAGTCGTCGTCGTCGTCGTCGTCGTCGTCGTCGTCGTCGTCGTCGTCGTCGTCGTCGTCGTCGTCATCGTCGTCGTCGTCGTCGTCGTCGTCGTCGTCGTCGTCGTCATCGTAGTGATCGTCGTAATTATCGTAGTCTGATTCGTACTAGTAGTATTAGGTGTACTAGTTGCTGGAGGAGCAGTAACAATAGGAGTAGCAGAGATAGTAGCAGTAGCAGTACCAGTGGCACTGATAATGGTAGCAGTACCGACTTGATCTGCCAGCTTTCATTTTTGAACGTTTTTGGCATTCTCGCCGTTATGGGCTTCCGACAGCTCAAGATGACCCAAGAGGCCTCCAAGATGGCCCCGCGACGGCCCAAGAGGGCCTCAAGATGGCAGACAAGGCCTCCACGACGGCCTCAAAACAGCCAAGGAAGGACCCAAGAGGGCCTGAAACTGACCCAGAAGGGCGTCCGGAGGACCCCAAACTGCCTAATCTGACCCCTGGACGGCGCAATACGGCCTCACGACGGCTCCAAGACCCCCAAGATGGCCGCCAGGGTCCCAAGAGAGCCCCAAAACGGCTCTACAGGGCCCCGAGACGGCCCAAGAGAGCCCCAAGGGAGCCCCAAGACTGGCCCACAGGAGCCCAAGACAGCCCCAAGATTGCCATAATAAGGTCCATGAGGGTTCGCCGAGAAGTAAAGACGAAAGGTGTCACATGTAACGGCTCTCCTCCTCCTCCTCCTCCTCCTCCTCCTCCTCCTCCTCCTCCTCTTCCTCCTTGACCTCTTCCTCCTTCTCCACCTCCTCCTCTTCCTTCTCCTCCTCCTCCTCTTCCTCCTGCTCCTCCTCCTCCTCCTCCTATTCCTCCTCCTCCTGCTCCTACGGATCATCACCATCAGCATCATGATCATCATCATAGTCATCATCACCATCATCATCATCATCATCATCATCATCATTTGCGGAAGCAGCAGCAGCATCATCATCATCATCATCATCATCAGCGTCATCATCATCATCATCATCAGCAGCAGCAGCAGCAGCATCATCCTGATCAGCATCATTATCAGCAGCAGCAGAGTTATCATCATCAACAGCAGCATCATCAATCAGCATCATCAGCATCAGTATCACCATCATCATCAGCAGCAGCATCGTCATCATCATCATCGTCGTCATCATCATCGTCATCATCATCAGCATCATCATCAGCAGCATCATCATCGTCATCAGCATCCTCACCATCATCAGTATCAGCTGCATCATCATCATCATCATCATCATCATCATCATCATCATCATCATCATCATCATCATCACCATCACCATCAGCATCATCACCATCAGCACCATCAGCAGTACCATCAGTTTCATCATCAGCAGTGTCATCATCATCCTCATCATAACAACCATTATCATCAACATCATCACCTTCATCACCATCACCATCATCATCAGCATCACCTTCATCATCGTCATCATTACCATGATCAGCAACAGCATCATCTTCAGCATAATCACTCGCAACATCATCATCAACAGCATCATCATCACCGTCGTCGCGGTCATCATCATCATCATCATCATCAGCAGCAGCATCGTCGTCAGCATCATTATCAACGCAATGAGAATCAACACCATAATCAGCATCGTCAGCATCATCACCATCGTCATCACCACCATCAGCATCACGATCACCAGCATCATCGTCATCACCAGCATCATCATATTTGTCATCCTCCTCGTCGTCCTGGACGTCGTCGTCGTCCGTCGTCGTCGCCATCAGCATCACCATCATCATCATCAGTGTCATCACTGTCATCATCGTCATCGTCATCATAATCGTCATCGTCATCATCACCCCAATCAGCATCATCATCATCATCATTATCATCATCATCATCAATAGCAGCAGCATCCTCATGGTTATCATCATTGTCGTCGTCATCATTACCAGCATCAGCATCACCATCGTCGTCATCATCACCACCATCATCATCATCGTCGTCGCGGTCGTCATCGTCGCCTTCGTCCTCGTGGAAGTCGTCGTCGTCGTCGTCCGTCGTCGTCGTCTTCGTCATCACTGCCATCAGCTTCGTCGTCACCGTCATCACCACCAACACCACCACCATCAGCATCATCATCAGCTTCATCATCAACACCATCAGCATAATCTTCATCAGCATGACCAGCATCGTCATCATCATCATCATCATCATCATCATCATCATCATCATCACCACGACCATCATCATCAATATCACCACCATCATCATCATCATCATCACTGCCATAATCGATTCGAACAGCCGCCACCTAGAATGTTTGACTGACACGGTGGCGGACTGTCCGCAGACAGCTGGATCACAAATCACAACCTTCCTCATGATCAGATATGCCAACATTGTGTTTATCGTAACCCTCCCCCGTCACGATCATCCTCCACCCCTCGACCTCTCGTCATTATCACATCCACCAACTCCCGTCCTATACCTTTAAAACTGTTCCTTGCCATCCTCCCCCTGGCCCTTCTGCTCCTCCTCGCTTCTCGCTCATACCGTTTCCCGTTCCTCCTCCTCTTCCTCCTCCATGGTCATGGTTTTCCCGTCCCTCCTGGTCCGAATCCTCGTCCTCTGCACCGTGATGTTCCTTCTGCATGCTCACCCTGCACGCTGCATGCTCCTCCTGTCTACCATCCTGCCGATTCCTCCTCCTACATACTGTCGGCCAGGCCTCCTCAACCTCCTGCCTCCCCTCCTGCTCCTCCTCCTACCTCTCGCTCGTTCATTCTTTCGGGCGCCTCATGTCACGTACGATGAAAGGCCTACAACCACGACGTACAGCTAAATCAAACGAGCACGTTTGGCAGCATTGGATGAGATACCAAATTTGGTGAGACTAGCAACGCAGTCGTCTAGTGTGACGGTCTCGGGAAGAAACAACGACAGAGACGCATCGAAGAAGATCCTCCGAAGGCGACAGGGATACTATGTCGATGGCCGTCCTTGTTGACGACGGCCTCCTACTTCCTCTCGCTCGGCATCCTAGTGCACTTTTCTCCTCCTCCTCCTCCTCCTCCTCCTCCTCCTCCTCCTCATGATCCACCTCCGAGTCCTCGTCCTCGTCCTCCAGCGCGACCTCGCCCTCATCATCATCCACCTTTTCCTCTTGCTTCAGTTCCTCATCGTGATCATCGTGAGTCCCAGCAGCATCCTCAGCATCCTCGTCATCATCAGCATCCTCATCATCCTCATCATCATTATCATCATCCTCATCATCATCAGCAGCATCATCATCAGCAGCAGCCACATCATCAGAATCCTCATCGCCATGACCATCAGCATCAAAAGCATCACCATCACCACCACCATCACCTTCAACAGCATCAGCATCGCCATCGGCATCATCAGAATCATCACCATCGTCATCAAAAAACAGCACCATCATCATCACCACCATAACACATAGAATCGTCACCATCACCGACCGTGATCATCATCATCATCATCATCATCATCATCATCATCATCATCATCATCATCATAATCGTCACCCTCGCCATCATCATCATCATCATCATCATCATCATCATCACCAGCATCATCATCATCATCATCGTCATCATCATCACCATCACCTTCGCCATCACCACCATCATCACCATCATCATCACCATCATCACTACCATCAACATCACCACAAGAACCACCATCAACAGCACCATCACTATCACAACCACCAACATCTGCCTCCAACTCTTCTTCCAACTCATCATCGTCACCTTCGTCAGCCTCATCGTCGTCATCCTCATCATTGGTATCAGCAATATCATCATCATCATCATCACGATCATCAACATCATCAGCATCATTCTCTTCATCATCATCATCATCATCATCATCACCATCATCGTCGTCGTCGTCAGCAGCAGCAGCATCACCACCAATATCATCGTCATCATCAGCAGCATCAGCATCGTCATCATCATCATCATCATCATCATCATCATTATCAGCAGTAGCAATATCATCATCACCACCATCACCAACACCATTATCAACCGCCTCATCAGCGTCTTAACCATCATAATCATCAACGTCGACATCGTCATCGCTATCGTCATCGCAATCGTCATCATCACCAGCAAAATAATCATCAGCATCATGTCATCATCACCATCGGCATCACCATCACCATCACCAACATCATCATCATCATCATCGTCATCATCAGCATCATCATTACTGTCACCGTAATCGTCATCGTCATCGTGGCCCTCGCCATCATCATCATCATCATCATCAGCATCATCAGCAGCATCAGCATCATCATCCTCATCATCATCATCATCATCGTCATCATCGTCATCATCATCACCGTTTCTACCACAATCAGCGTCACCATCACCATCACCATCACCATCATCACCATCATCATTATTATTATCCTAGAGGCGTGCGGAGGGCAGGAGACGGGAGGAGTGCGAGGAAGGGAGGAGGAGGAGGAGGAGGAGGAGGAGGAGGAGGAGCAGAAGGAGAGGTAGGGAGAGGAGGATGAGGGGGATGAGGATGAGGATGGATAGGAGGAAGAGGGGGGCAGGGACAGGAGGAGAAGGACAGGAGGACGCTGAGGGAGGAGGAGGAGGAGGAGGAGGAGGAGGAGGAGGAGGGGGATGACGGAGGATGACGACGACTACAGATCACGACGCAGACAGATGACGACAGACACCCTACCGTTTCCCCTCTTTCTCCTCATTCTCCTCATTCTCCTCCTCCTGCTTCCCCTTCTCATCTTCCTCCTTCCCCCTCTGGAGGCCCCAAGAATTTTTAAAGAGGCGCCAAGAGGATCTTCGGAAGCCCCAAGAGGCTCTTTCAGAGGCCCCAAGAGGCTCTTCAGAGGCCCCAAGAGGCTCGTGGGAAACCCCAAGAGGTTCTTGAGAAGCCCCAAGAAACTCTAGAGGCCGCAAGAAGCCATACAGAGGGCCCAAGAAGCCCTGCAGAGACCCCAAGAAGCTCTAGAGGTCCCAAGAAGCCTCTACAGAGGTCCCTAGAAGCTCGACAGAGGGCCCAAGAAGCCCTACAGAGGCCCAAGAAGCTCTACAGAGGTCCCAAGAAGCCCTACAGAGGCCCCAAGAAGCTTTGCAGAGGTTCCAAGAAACCAGAGGCCCCAAGAAGCTCTAAAGCTCTACAGCAGTCCCAAGAGGCTCGTCATACACGTTTTGTCTATTTTTTGGGGGGGGGTCTGGGTCTCTGCCTGCAGGCCAACACCACCCTCTGCCGCACCCGATGATATATAGGCTCCGGAGCACCCTTGGCCACACAAACACTCACCGGGCCACACGAACACCCAACGGGCCAGACAAACACCTCTCGGGGAGGGAGGGAGGGAGGGAGGGCGGGAGGGAGGGGGGAAGGGAGGGAGGGAGGGAGGGGAGGGGGGGATTCGAGGGCAGAGTTTATACGCAGATTCAACGCCTGGGGAGCTGACGCCCCAGGATCCCCAAAGGCAGTGGATATGGATATATCACGATAGATCTACGGGTCCCTGGGCAGAGAAAATCGATACCCACTGCCTCCCAGGACACTGTCTACCCACGTGGTTGAGGTGTACGACGTCCCCCCGCGGACAACAAGAGGAGGAGAAGGGCAGCGGCAGGAGCATTACACAATTTGTCGATGAGCATGCGTACCTGATTGAAGGGGTCCTGGGACGCACAGATAAACACACACAAATAAGAGGATTCCCCAACTTTTCCCATATTTTCTGGGTCTTTGTCTTCCCCCCCACTTCACATACTTCCTCATATTTCCCTGGGAGTGGACGATTCATTGTGTCTGCGTGTTTTTCCCCTTCCTGATTTCCAGGGGGCAACTTTCCATCCTGGATCCATATGCTTGATGGCCCCAGGGCCCAAAGAGAGCCCCCCAAAGCCCGAAATGGATGATGACGGAACCGGAAAACAGTCACTCGAACGTGCGGAGGTGCAGCCGCGCTGCCACACCGTCGGGGCGTTGACCTAAGGAACGATGAGTAAGGAACGAGGCCCCTTTTGCCCACAAGTTGAACTTCGATTTCCAGTGGAAAACCTCAGGAAAACCGAAGGCAAACTGCAGAACAATCAAAGAACACCGAGCCCCTCCCCAACGAAAAGGGTTCCTTCTGCAGCGCCCCGACTGTAAGGACCGCTGGACGAAGAGCGGTGGGGCTTCCATGGCCGCGGCAGGCCTCGGCCACGAAGAGAGGCCCCTCGAAAACCCAGGCCCGAGGAGCGGCCCGAACACCGGACCACCCCCCCCTGAGCCCAAGGTGGTCGTGGTCCTCGCTCCAGTGCCTTCATCGGCTACACGCAAGAGTGACCCTGGGTAAGAGTGACCTTTGGTGCGCAGCTTTTTGGGGGGCCACAGGGGGGCCAAACACGAGCGCGCGAGACGCGACTACCGCATCGCGCTCGGTCATCGGGGGGCCCCGGTGGGCCCGCACCAAAGGTCACTCCGGCGAAAGGTCACTCTTACGTCTGGTCGACCAAGGTGGTCGTGGTCCTCGCTCCAGCGCCTTCACTGCATGAGAAGGAGCCAGCCTGCGATGGGGTCCCGTTGACGATGTCGGCGTCGGAAGGGCTCTCTGGGGGCCGGGCTCGCAGTATCTGTCCGGGGTCCGGGCTCTGGGGGTCGGGCACGTCGCCGTCCTCTCCCCCGATGTGCACCACCTTCGTGTCCTCGGCCTCGCAGTATCTGTCCCAGAAGCCCTTCGCGGGGGTCGAAGCATCGGGCAGGGCCTGGGCCTCCCCTCCCCCTCCCCAGTCCCCCCCACCCTCCACCTCTTCTCCTCATCCTCATCCTCATCCTCCTCCTTCACCTCCTCCTCCTCATCCTCCTCCTCCCTCAGCGTCATCCCGTCCTCCTGTTCCTTCTCCTCCTGTCCCTGCCCCCCTCTTCCTCCTATTCATCCTCTTCCTCATCCTCTTCTTCCCATTATCATCATCAGCATCAGCATCAGCATCAGCATCAGCAGCAGCAGCAGCAGCATCATCATCATCATCATCATCATCATCATCATCACCACCACCACCACCACCACCATCATCATCATCATCATCATCATCATCAGCAGCAGCATCAGCAACAACAACATCAGCATCATCATCATCATCATCATCATCATCATCATCAGCATCAGCATCAGCATCAGCAACAACATCAGCATCAGCATCATCATCAGCATCATCATCGTCATCATCATCAGCAGCAGCATCATCAGCAGCATCATCATCATCGTCGTCATCATCGTCGTCATCATCACCATCATCAGCATCACCATCACCATCAGCATCATAATCAGCAGCATCAGCATTATCATACTCATCACCATCATCAGCATCATCATCACCATCAGCATCATCATCAGCATCATCATCAGCAGCGCCAGCATCATCAGCGTCAGCATCATTAGCATCAGCATCATCATCGCCACCACCACCATCACCGTAACATAATCATCGCCATCATCAGCAGCAGCATAACCATCACCAGAATCCTCCTCATCATCATCAGCATCAGCATTGTCATCGTCACCGTCATCGTCTTCAGCATCACCATCAGCAGCAGCAACAGCGGCATCGTAATAATCGTCATCCTCACCCATCATCATCATCATCGTCATCATCAGCATCATCATCATAACCGCCGCCGTCATCTCCATCACCCTCACCATCATCAACATCACCATAAAAATGGTCGCCAACATCAACAATAACAACAACAACAACAACAACAACAACAACAACAACAACAACAACAACAACAACAACAACATCAGCTGCACGATCAGCATCATTACCGTGAGGATCATCACCAACATCACCATCATCAGCAGCAGTATCGTCGTCACCGCCATCATCACCGTCGTCATCATCGTCATCACCATCATCACCACCAACCACCACCAGCATGATCTCCCAGCTGGAGGCAGCAGCGGCCATGCTGGTGGGCGCCGAACACGACACCGTCAACCAGAGGGTCCACCAGCAGATACTGGAGCACCGCAAAATCAATCGCTCGGACAAACCCCTCGGCCAGAGCTACGACGGGTACAAGGACGCGCTGGCCCGGGCGCAGCGGCATCTAGCGCAAGCCCAGGAAGCCCAGGAGCTGCCCGCCAACGCCGTCTCCGTGGCGGAGAAAGAGGTGAAGCAGCTGACGACGGAGCTGGCCGACCTCGAAGCCTTGGTGGCAGCGGCAAAAGATAAGGACACGGACTGCAAGCCGAAAGCCCAGACCGAGGTCTCCAGGAGTCCATGCAAGCGGCCATCCAACAGCTCCAGCAGCTCGACGGCGTGGGGGCCACGAAGCCGAACGACCTTCTCCTCAAGTTGTTCGAGGCCACCACGCAGGAGGCGCACAAGCGGGCCGAACCCCTCCGGGCGGAGGGCCCCAGGCACCACCACTCGAGCCAGGGGCCGCCCGCCCTCGGAGAGGACGTTCGTCGGACCCGCCCCCCCCCGTGGCGGCTGCAATACAAGCACACCACTGCTGACCTACCAGGCGCCCCTGCTGAAGCACTTCGGGGCCTCAGGGGACAGCCAACCTTGGGTCGGGCACGTCCTCCTGCAAGCGGATTTGCAAGAAAAACTATTACGCTACCGAGGAATCCCACATGTTTATCGTGCGTCTTGCGCGATAGTAGCTGACGTAGAACTTGCGAGCATGTCGCTCGTGGCCGCTGATTCGCCGACATCGAAGGCGGCGCAGTTCAAGCCTCGGGGGCCTGACACGCCGTGCCAAAAGAGACGATTACAACGCCAAAGGGGAATTGAGTTTTTAAGCGTGCGTCGCCAAGGGGCCACGTCGATCACATCCCCGTAAGACTTTGCGCCGGCTCCACCGAGCACATCAGGCTGCAAGGCGAAAAGGCGGAGGGTAGGCACATCCATTCTGTAGGATCCATCGTTGGTAGAGTGTTTGTTGAGCGCCCTCCGCAAGTCGGCATCGTCGCCCCTTCTCGACGGTCGGTCGGCACTCTGGATCAACAACCGTTTCGCCTTAAATTCCTTTTGCCATTTGACGGCTCTCGTATGCGCTTGCGACGGCAAGTTCTCGAGCCATATTGATTCTCGCATTTCCCGCGACCACGGCCCTTGCGACCGACGGCAGTCCGTCCTCGCCAGCGCCGGGGACAGCAGAATGCGGGGCGCACCAGTGGACCGAACAGAAGTAGCCAACAGAGCTGCCGGAGACCGCGGCGGGGTGAAAGCCTGCGCGGGCGGAGCTTTCGTTGGCGTGGCCTTCGCGGGCGTGGTCTTCGTTTCGTGGGAGTGGCACGCTGTCCTCAGGAAGGTACCGAATCAGCGCCCGCGACGCTGGCCTCCTGCGCTCGCCGAACCTTCGCTGGCGGCGGGCCACCGTCCGCCCCATTCCTGCCGGGCAAGTCGAAAGAACATATTTCGGAAACCCGCCCGAGGAAGGTTCAGTAAGTACCTCACCAGGCACTGCCTCGTTGCATCGTCAGCGCCTCGTTTACGTGGCATATCTTAGTACTTGGTCAATAGCGTCTCGGACCACCAGTTCATCAGCTGTCGGTGGTAGGCATGAAATGCGCATTGCACCGACACGTTCCCATGCCTGGCGACACATCCGCGCAAACCATCCAGGATCACCTCGGCGCCTATCTCTAGCATTGATATCTTGAGCTGCTCGCACGGCGGTGGCAGCGCGGTCATGGCGCATTCGGGTGCCATGACGGGGACCGTACCTCTGACTGGGAATCACCGGCGGTCGCCCGCGTTCACGTATCCAGCGGTCTGAGCCGGCATAGGGTGACTACAACTCGCGATGACGATGGTGATGATGATGATTCCAATTCAATGATTCCACGCCTGCTATGTCCTGGGCGACCTGGGCGCATAGCGGCCGCGTTGGGGGACCACCCCTTGCGCAACTCCTACAGAGTCGAAGAAATTATGCGCGTGCTATGCCTTTGGCGACCGTGACCACCCCCAGCGGATGCAGTGCGACGTGTACCCTTGGCAGTGGTTCATTGATCGACTACTTGGTTGTCAAGAGGGGTTTTGCTGACCAGCTTAGAGTCAAGCCTTTCACGCTAGTTCCATGGAAGACACACGTTGCCCTGGATATTGAGATCCTTTCTGGCCACGCGGATTGGCGGCATCAGGTTTTGGATTCTCCGGGTGAGCTTCCACAAAGACCCAGGCCCAAGAAGGCCTCAGACCCTGACAGCAAGCGCTCACGGCGCCGCGAGGAAGCTCGAGTCCGCAGACGAGAACGACTCAGCGCCGAGCTGCAGGGTGCCTTCGCTGATGTCAATCCTCCTGATGATGAGGTCCCTGATGATGAAGCTGAACAGGTACCCTTTCGGGTGGGGTCGGACGCTTGGGCCGCAGCGGCCTCTGAGGTTCGACCTTGGACACGAACCAGTTCGGACTCGATGGCCTGGGCTTTCCCCACAGGCGCGGCAGACGACGCCCAGCCCATTTCCCAGTCGTATCAACGCTGGGTATCTACCTTGGAACTGGCTATTTTACGTACCGAAGGCATTCCGACCGACCAGCAGGCCCAGTACATTGGACGTGGCGATTTGCATGGCCTTACTCGTCGCAAGCTACATCCGTCCCCAGGGCGCACTCATATGCGTAATCCTACTATGGAGTTATGGTGGACGATGTCGCCGTTGGTCACACGCTACACTTCCCTGCGCCGACACAACAGGGACCCACTGCAGCAAGAGGCCCTGACTACATCCATTTCCAGCCTGATTGACCAGGCCGAGGCCCAGCCGAGGGCCGTTCTATTCGGCCCCAGGGCCACTCACCAGGAGGTACAGGAGTGGTTTGATGTGGCCTGTCTCATCGTTGGGCCGCCTCTGGACGTCGAAACCCTGGAGCTGCTCGTTGAGGTCGGAGACTAGGTGCTCGCGTTCCTGGGGCAGGGCCTCAGTGTCCTCGGGCGCCGCCTACGTCAAGTGGGCCAGGGACTGCTGGCGCACCAGACCATCTGTGGCCCATCGGCACGTGCGCGACCCTCAGCAGCCTGCAGCGTTGGAAGTCCCTGGCGATGGACCTGAGGAGGCCACTGGCGACCCCGACAGGCTCGTGGAGCACAGGCTGCAGGCGTGGCGGACTATCTGGACTGATCCGCATGCGTCTCACGAGGACCTGTGCAAGGGTATGCAGTTGTTGCTCCAGCACGCTCGCGGCCACCCCATCAGCGAGCTTGAGGACGATTGCAACCTGGTGTGGATGCCCTCAGCCCCATCGACATTCAGAGGTTGCCGACCGAGGGGCAGCAGCAGTTCGGCGACTTGCTGCGTGAAGCTGAAAGGGTAGGCTCGTGGCCTGTCCAGCTTCTGCTAGCCGTGGGAGCGACCGCCCCGAAACCTTCAGGAGGTGAAAGGGTTATCGGTGTTTTGCCGACCTGCATGCGAGTCTGGTCGAGAGCTCGGGCCCCGATCACGGACCAGTGGCCCCAGGACCTCGGTGAGTTTTGGGACACGGCGATCCGAGGGCCCTCGGCTCTTAGAGCGGCCCTGCAGAGGGCCATCTTAGATGAGTCCTCCTTCCAGCTGGGTGTCACCTCGGCCTCCCTGCTCCTCGACCTCGAAAAATTGTATGGCCACGTCAGCATGCTGTTACTGATGCGTGTTTCGGTCGAGCAGGGATCCCCATCGATTGTCACCCTTTTAGAAGTGCAGATGTTCCTTGCTACCAGGATCCTTCGGTCCAGGAACATCGCGTCGGATTTAACTGTTCCACCCCGTTCCATTGTTGCGGGCTCTGCCCACGGTGTCAAACTCGCCAAGGTTTTCCTGGGTCCGATTTTGTCGGCCGCTCATGCGGCCTCGGGGGTCCGTGCCCCTGTCTCCTCCGCGGGCCTCTGGACCTTTGTTGACGACACCGTGGCGCGGGCCGAAGGTACTGAGGAGAATGTTATAGCTCAGCGTTCTACGGTTGGCCAGTCTTTCGCCCGTTCGTTTGCCTTGCATCAGCTGCCCGCGCCGCCGAAGACCAAGGCCATTGCATCCCCCCCCACCCCCCCCCCCCCCCCCCTAAGGTTGGGAAGCGCATTGCGGCCAACCTGAGGGAGGTAGGCATCCCAGCCTCCCTGGCGGTCCAAGCTGTTGACCTGGGTTGCGACACGGGAGGTGGGGCTCGTCGGGTGGTCGTTAAGCTCTCGGACCGTCAGAGGAAGGCCCGTCCACGTGCACAGCGTATTCGACGTTTGCGACGCCACACCAAGGCGGCCAAAGTGTCCCAGGGGCTCTGGCTACAGGGGGCGCTTCCCCAGGCCGTTCATGGCCAACAGGCCATGGGCCTCTCCCCCTCATCAATCCTAGCCTTGAGGCGTCAGGCGCCCCAACCTGTTGTCAGTAAAAGTCCAGGCCGTTGTCTGACCACGGCGCTTTCTCTATGTTATGCCGAACGCGAGCCCTTCATCGCTTTGAAGGCTCAGGTTTTATTCACGTGGTTTGACATGTGGAATCGGTTCCGTGAGCTGCACGCCCGCATCACCCGCTCGTGGCATCACATTCGGGGCCGCCTCGACCTTATGGCCTCGAAACGCTGTCGTCGGGTGAGGGGCCCGATTGGGGCCGTCGTCGCCACGTTACTCGATGTTGGCTGGAAGCCCATGTCCCCCGTTGAATGGCACACACCTGTGGGTGACCAATATGAAGTTTGGCACATTCCTGATCGGGGCGACATTGAACGTCTGGAAGGCGACTTTGACGTCGCTGAATTGGTCGACGATTTCAGAGAAGATTTGAATGCTGTCTTGTGGGCTCAGGCATCGCCCCATTCTCACGGCGACGACCTGGCCGAGGGGGCTGACCTCCAACCTTTGCGCCAGGAGCTGAGGCGTCTCGAGCGACGGGATCAGTATGAGCATGTAGGCCTTCTCACGACTGTCGTGTCAGGGGGCCAATGGACTCACGTCCGCCAACATGAGGCGGGGTATGCTGTCGCCACGACCTGCCCCCGATGCGGGTTGGCTCCTGAAACGCTGTTTCACAGAGTGCGGGAATGCCCCAAGAATTGCAATCATGAGGCCTTTGAGCTCCCTGACGGCCTCTGCCACCAGGCCAGAGTGGGCCGCGAGGCTAACCCCGCCTTGTGGCTCCGTGGCCTGCCTCCGAAGTCTTTAACTTGCCCTGGGTTCAAGGACGGAGGGGCGGATGTGGCTTGGGAGGTGGGGTCGTCGCCGTCGTTAGTCGAAGGATCCTCTGTCGCCGCGGCCAGGTCCCCTGCGGGGCTCCTGCGGGTCTTTGGAGACGGCTCTGGAGGTGCGTTCAGCTCCGACCCACGCCGCCGACGTGTCGGCGCGGCTGCTGTGTTGGTGGCCTGGGATGGCACCAAGTGGTGCCGACTAAAGGGTTGGGCCTCCACCATCTCAGGACGCCGTCAGACGGTCCCCAGGGCGGAGCTGTTGGCGTTTGAGCTGGCGCTCCGCAACGTCCCAGGGGATTTCGAGTATGTCACTGACAACCAGCCCCTTTTAGAGGGGTGGCGGTGGACCCCCTCCCACCTGGATCCCACTGACCCCTCCTTGTCGGAGGACCAGGTTCTTCTCGCGGCGGGTAATGAGTCTGCTGACGAGTTGGCAGGCCAGGCTGCTCAGGAGTCTTGGGACCTTGCTACTCGTGATCAGCGCATCCCTGACACTGATTGATGGGACACCACCCGTTTTCTTATCCGCCAACGGGCCGCCCAAGGGTTGGCGGAGTCCATTCGAGTGGCCCCTTGGACCGCGGACAGGCCCAAGCTGGGCCGTTCCAGTGTCACCAAACTTCAGGCTGCCCTTAGAGGAAGCTCGCACTGTTTAATTAAAACTGGCGCGAAGTGGATTTGCTCACTTTGCTCGACGATCGTTCCCTCGGCGAATGTTTTCGAGGCGTGCGGCCAGCCCTGCCCCGCTGTGGACGACGGCGAGACGTTGCAGGAGTTTGGCCATGGGATTTCTCGGGTGAGGCGGGCGGTGACGGTGGGGGGGGATTCTCTGCATCCCAGTCACTGTTTGCATTTTTGGCCCGAGCATTCGTTGTATTTCTGCGCTCGGTGTGGCCGATCGGCTGCAGTCGACCCGAGGCAACTCCTCAGCGAATGTCCCACGTGCTCTAAGAAAGGGCACGAGAATCTCCTTCGAATTCGCCGAGGGCTTTTCCCTGGCCACAAGGGACCCTCGGCCCCTATCTTGGAGGCCGCTGTCTGTCGGGTCCGACGCGCGGAGGGGCGTCGGTTAATCCCTGGCTCTCGCTAGTCCCGCCTGCCACTGTGACTGTGGCGATCATGACACTCATGACACTCCTCCTCCTCCTCCTCCTCCTCCTCCTCCTCCTCCTCCTCCTCCTCCTCCTCCTCCTCCTCCTTGCGTGCGCGCGAGAGTCATGAGGTGTGGAGCCGTGAGGCCCCAAGTCTGAGGCTGTGCGTGCTGTGCGTGTGCATATGGCTTGTGGGCACTGTCGCTGGCAGACACCCTGCCAGGCAGTGCCCTGCCACTTGGCCCAAGAAGGGGCAACCCAATCTTGCTCGGACTTCCCGTGGTCGCCATCCGTGCCCGCAGGGCGCCCCGGAGGCGGCCGGGGCGGCACTGTGAAGGGGAGTTTGGCCCCGCCCTTCCTCTGCGCGGCCGAGGTTTTGCTGGGGATCTCTTGGGACGTGGTCCCCAGTGGTTACTCCTTGGAAACTCCTCCCCCTCCCATTCGGTCGTTCCTCCCCTCCCGATGTGCGGCTCTTGCCCGTTTCTGGGCCCCGGACCTTACGGTCCCTGCACCCCGCCTCGTCGACCCCGTGCTCCTCGGCCCAGGTGTCGCGCCTCCACATTGACGTCTTCATGGGCCTCGCTGGGCACTTGGAAGGCTGGCGGAAGTAGCACCCGGGCCGCGACGGGTACCCGCTGATGATGTCGTCGTCGACGCGTCGGACGGGCTGGCCATCCCTGTCGAGCTGGAGCGCCTCCACCTCCGAGGGCGCGGGCGGGCGGCCAGCGGATTGCAGGGAATGGGGACGAAGGCCAGTACGAGACCGATGTTGCATCACAGCAGCAATTCGGCCCCTGACGTCCGCCCTGGGCTCGGTTTGGTGAAGTGATGAATTTCGGGGTCCTTCCTTACGTGGGAAAAACATCACTTCCCTACTCTGGGGCCCCTGGGGCCTCGGTGGGCCCTGGGGCCCAAAATTAGTGAAGTGGTGGTTTTCGGGCCTCGGAGCCTAGTCCAGACCCGTCCAAAAAATCATCGGCGCCCGGCCCCTCCCCGGGTCCCGCCGGACCCGAAGGCCGAAGCGGATCCGGCCGTGGCGACGGAGGAGGAGGAGGAGGAGGAGGAGGAGGAGCCAGGCAGGAGCAGATCTGATTTGTTGAAGGTCCGGAGGTGTTGCATTGGCGCGTCGCGGCGGCGGCCCCTGCGACGGCACGCACAGTGCCTCACAAGTGGTGGGTAGAGAGTGTCGCTCCGCTCCGCGGGGCGGAAAGCCAAGACGAAAAGTTTGCAACGCTGACGCCTGGGAACTGGGACGTGGTTACTCCAGATTTCGTAAATAAAGGGAGGGGGGTCTCATTTCGGGGGGGGTCTCTTCCAGGCTATCTTGGAGGGCCTGGGGGGGTCTGGGGACGATGTTTTGGAAGGTTCTCCCACGGGGGAGGTCTGAAACGGCTTGTCATGGAGGGTCCAGACCCCCTCCCTTTTATTACGAAATCTGGAGTAACGTTGACGCTTGGGAGCCGGGACGTGGTTGGCGTGTCGCGCCGAAGCATAAGTGGGCCAGAGCCAGCGGCGCGACCCGCCAAGCAAACGTTCCTGACAGCAGATCTGCGTCGAGGTGGTCACAGGGGTTGGATATATAGGGGGGGGGGGGGGAGGGGGGCACTGCGGGATGCAAGGCGATGCCTCCCTGCGGGTGGTGGGCCCTGGAATAGCAAAGGGGGGGTCCGCCCCCCCTACCCGTCCTGTCCTGGGGCGGGGAACAGCGCTCCTGGCGGCGAAAGATTGATCGCTCTTCCCTCCGGGGATTGTCGTCGTCGTTCGCCGTCATCGTCGGCCGTCGGCCGTCGTCGTTCGTGGTGGTCGGTTCGCCGTTGCACTAATCTTCGCCCGACGTCGCTGGCGGTCTTGGGCCGCCGAAGCATGCTGCATTCGTCGCCCCAAGGAAGTTTGACTACTCGTGGACTTACAACACCTCACTGCGAGAGGCAAGACAGTACTTCCCTCCACCCGAATATCAGCCCCGTCTTCGCAGCACCAGCACTCCATGTACAGACCTCGCGCGATACACCTGAAAGCGGGAGCACCCGCGAGGCAACCGCAAGACGGGGCTTGCGTTCAAGGGTTTCTACAATGCTTGCACAAGGCCGTCCCCGCTCGGTGCACTATCGCAGCTGCCCTACGGTTCCCTGGCTCGGTGCCCTGTGGCTGGGGCCCTGGGGTTCCCGCGGTGCCGCAGTCGGCCGTCCACGCTGGGTGCCCAAGGGTGGCGACCTAATGGACTCCCTGGCCCGGTCCACAGCTCTGCTGTGCTTTGCATCGCACCACGTTGCTTGCACATCGGGAATGCCAGACCCTGATGCTTGGGTCCACAGGCTGGCATTGTAGTAACCTGCGTGCTTATGAACCTGGCGCGACCCCAATGAGGGGAAAGCTCCCCAATGCATGGGAGCAGTGCACAGCACGGCATTTCTTGCAACTGCTTGGCATTATGTAGTACTGCTTGGCATTCCTTGGCATTGCTTGGCATTGCTTGGCATTCCTTAGCATTGCTTGGCATTGCTTGACGGTGCTTGGCATTGCTCGGCGTTGATTGGCATTGCTTGGCATATTGTTTGGCGTTGTCTTGCCTTGCTTGGCATTTGTTGGAATTGATTGGCATTGCGTGGCATTTGCTGGCATTGGGTGGCGATCCCTTGCATTGCTTGGCATTGCTTGGCATTGCTTGGCCCTGTTTGCGTGCGTGACGAGGCAGCAAGGAAGCAAGACCAAGGAACCAATACTAAGGAAACAGGGCGCCAAGACCAAGGAACCAACCAAGAAACCAAGAAACCAAGATCGAGGAACCACGGAACCAAGTAACCAGGGACCCAATGAACCAAGACCAAAGAACCAAGGAACCAAGAGACTGAGGAACCAAGGAACAAAGGACCGAATGAACCAAGACCCAGGAACCAGGGAACCAAGACCAAGGAGTCGAGACCAAAGGACCAAGGAACCAAGACGAAGTAACCAAGAGACCAAGGAACCAGGAACCAGGGAACCAAGACGAAGGAACCAAGGACACAAACCAGGGAATCGCAAGGCCACGTAAGGAAACAGGACCGAAGAACCCCGGGGAACGCCCCTGCAAGGAAACAGGGCCAAGTGACCCCAGGGCACCCCGGGGCCACCGGGCCCCGCACCCACCGGTTCTTCGAAAGCAGGTCAGAGCCCCGAGGCAAAGCCTGGTGAGGAACATCCCGGAGGCCTCGCGCGGCAACTTGAGACCCAATGTACGTAAGATCCACGTCGGATTTACGTCGGGCTCGTCGGATTCACGTCGGATGCACGTCGGAATTACGTCGGACTCACGTCGGACGTACGTCGGACCATCGCCGCACGAACGTCGTCCGTCGTATCCGACAGGGCGGACGTGTGGACCAGACGGTACAGCTATTGCGCGCCGCGGGAGGCCTCCAGGAATTTCAGCATAGAAAACCTACAGTCGGGGCGTTGACCCAAGGAACCCTGAATAAGGAGCGAGACCCCTTTTTCCATAAGTTAAACTTCGATTTCCTGTCGAAAACATGAGGGAAGCCTGAGGCAAGCTGTGAAACACTTAAGGAACGCGGAGCCCCTCCCCAACGAAAAGGGTTCCTTCTTCAGGGCCCCGACTGTAAGTGGGGGAAAACTGAACCATCGCAAAGCGCGGAGACGGCGGAGAACAGCGCTCAACCGTGAGATGGCTTCACGCAGGAAGTCCGCTCACGTCGGAGGGGCCACTGGGACACTCACTGGGCTGGTCGATCGGCATCCTGTGATGAGGGTTCGCAGCCGAGGGATTCATCATGCGGCAACACACGTACACACACGAGGAAAGAGAATTGGGCTAAAGAGCAAAACGGGCAGGATGCCACATTCAGCGGCGTGCACCGACTGGTGGCTCGGCTTTGACTGGCTAGGCTGCTTCTGAGACAAGCAATGCAAGCGAACGCAGACAATGTAAGCGAACGCAGACGATCCTGGCCGTCATCCTCCGCCTCATTCTCCTCCTCCTCCTCCTCCTCCTCCTCCTCCTCCTCCTCCTCCTGCTAGTCCCCGTCATCCCCGTATCCTTCTGCATGCACTCCTGGTTCATGCTACCCAGGTCCTTGCTGGCCCCGTACAAAGAGCAAGAAGTTAGAGAAGCAGAGAGGCTCCTACCTGTAGGACGGTGCTTGTGGAGAGGGAGACATACAGCAGGCCTTTCATGTAGGACTGCACAACGACCTTGCGTCTCTTTGGTTTTCTCAAGCGCGCAATGGTGAATGAGGAGGCAGAGGAGATCGGCTGAGGTGGAGGAAGAGCAGAAAGAGAAGAACAACGAGAAAGACGACCTGTGAGCGCGGGCATAACTAACCAACATCCAGAAACGGAAGAGACCCCAACGAGCACAGGCTGGTCGGCACTCACTGAGCCGACCTGTCATCGAACGCCTCGCATGTGTCACCCTAAACCGGTCCCCCTCGATATTAACCCTCCTCTGGGGGCCCATGAGGGGAGAAGCAAATACACCACAACAAAACACACACACACACACGTACGGACATGCACACACACACACACACACACACACACACACACACACACGCGCGCACACAACATAAACACACTGAATTGATATACTAAAGCACACGCGCGCGCTTCGCGCGCTTAGGTTGCAGCAGTTCCTGACTGTAGTCTAAAGTGTTCGGCGTCGGAAGACATCTCATGTAACACGGATCGTGCCCCTCGGGGAGCTCCACCGACGGCCCCAGATGCGCGCTTGGCTTAGAGTTAGAGCCCCCCTGCCCATGCCGACACACTCCTCACAGGGATCGCGTCCCACAGGGATCTAGACCTACGTCACCAGAGACAAGGTTCGCATAGTGGCACGGCCCTCACGCGGATCGCGCCCAGCAAGTAACTGCACTCGCGGCACCAGAGGGAAGCTTTGTAGCGTCGCCTGGTCTACTTTGGCACTCCTCTCACACGGATCATGGCCCGCAGAGAGGTCCACGGACGGTCCCAGAGGCAAGATTCGCATGCCGCCCCCCCCCCCACCCACCCACTTCGGCACACCACTCGCACGGATCGTGGCCCACAGGGATCTCCACCCATGGCCCCAAAGGCAGGGTTCGCTTTGCGTACCCCCGCCCATTGCAGCACACCCCATCACGCGGATCGTGCACACAAGGAACACCACCGAAAAGCCAAGAGACAACGTTCGTACAACGCCCCCCCGCCCATGTTGGCACACCCGTCACGCGAATCAAGTCCCAGAAGGAGCTCCGTCGATGGCATCAATGGGCAGCTTCGCATGGCGCCCCCCCGCCCAGCTCGGAAAATGCCTCGCACGGGTCGCGTCCAAATGTCCACCTGCGGCCTCAGTGGGCGTGTTCGCGCAAGGGCATCCGAATCATTCGGCACACCCTTCACGCGGATCGTGCAAAATGGGAAGGAGTTCAGCTCACCCGTGCACGCGTGCTCCGCAGCAGTCCGTTCTCCGCATCTCCCCGCGGCGCACAGTGTATGAAGAGAGACCGGCGCCCTGCACTACACATGACTGGATGGGTCAGTCGCCAAGCCAATTGCATGCCTATCTATGGCCTTCGGCCCATACTGCTGCTGTGCCTGAGCTTGAGGCCAGAGGAGTCCTGGATACCTGTAGTTCGGGGTCTGTTGGCATGCTTCTCGGGCGCCTCGTGGATCGACGTTGAAAACCCCTTGGGGGCACTTGGGGCCCGTTTGGGGGCCTCTTGGGGCCTCTTCGGGTGCCCTTGAGGGCCCCTTGCGAGCCTGCTGGCTGCCAAGGAGGAGGGGGAGAAGGAACGAGGACCGCGAAGCGCGAACAACTTCGCGCCCTCGTGGGAGCCCTTGATCTGCGATCGTCATGAGCAGACACCTTCAGCAGGAATTGCACGTTCTAAGGGTGATGGGCTTGTCGCGCAAGAAGTCAGGAGCCCCAATCAAGGCTCGCTGGGTGCCCTACTCTGGAATTCTGGCGCTTCCGGGTGGGAAGAGCGCACGCGGTACTAGAGCGTCTTCAGGGGCACAGGGTTAAAAAGAAATGGAGTCGCCCAAGGTGAGCAGATTCGTTCCTCTTGCAGACACTTTCTCTTGGAGGCTCACGACAAGGCCCACACGGGGACTCGTCTAGGGTCTGAACCCTGGCGGGAATCATGGCGCCAGCTTCTGCACAGAGGGGCTTCGGTCCCCTCAAACAGTTTAAAGAAGTCCGCCAGAGCAACTAAGATAGCAGCGCGAGTGCGAATCCGTGCGTTGCGCAACTCGTTGGCCGAATCTAAAGAAAGAATGGTGTCTGCTAAAGCTCGCGGACCACTACACCGCGCCATGCGACAGGAGCCACAACCAGCAGACGAATACGAGACGGAAACCCTCCACCATTTGCAATCCCAGGGATATCGTGGACGCCAAAGCTTTACCATTCATCAAGCTCTGGGCCCCGAAAGACCTGGATGAGGACTCCGTCGTAGCCGCATCTCAAAATATTCGGGCAGCTGCGGAGATCAAGCCGCTCGAGCAGCTCTCTCCAGCAAACATCCGCGCTGCAGCTCACAGTATGAAGCCTCGCGCTGGTCTTGGCGTGGACGTTCTCACGCCG
This sequence comes from Prorocentrum cordatum, assembly GCA_963575745.1. Lineage (NCBI taxonomy): Eukaryota > Dinophyceae > Prorocentrales > Prorocentraceae > Prorocentrum > Prorocentrum cordatum. The sequence goes on from CAUYUJ010007180.1 coordinate 28,096, forward strand.
TTGGATTTTGAACGATTACCAGACATCGCACTCAAATAATTATGCATGTTTTATTATGTGGTTGAAGAAACGTGGGTTTGGCCTGTTCAAGTTTCCCTCGCCATCGGCCGTCTTCTACACAAGAAATCCACAAGTAACAGAGTCATTGGAGTGCTGTCAATGACGGCTAGAGTCTGGTATAAAGCCCGCGAGCCAATCGTTCAATCCTGGAGTGCGGCCAACGAGCCGTCATGGGACGCAGCAGTCAAAGGGAACGGGGCCCTCCAGAAGGCTTTCTGGAGAATCCTGGAGGATGAGGTTTCAGGAGCTCTTGGAATGGAGTCTGAGCGTGGCCTTTTGAATGTGCAGTTTGTAATGGCACCATCGACTGGGCTGCACTCATAAGCTGCGCCTTACGGCTGGGATTTCCGGCAGTGATTATGTACTTGGAGTTCGTCTTATGCGTTAGTCCCCGCACGTTGGGGCAGAATGCTTCATATGCATCTCGGGTTTCGCCCACCCGTTCCATCATTCAAGGTATTCGCTCTGGTACAAGTTTTGCTAGGTGCATGGTATACTTCATACTACACAGAAGCACGACTGAGCATCCTCACATGTCCACACGTATTCGGATCGAGAATTTGTCGCAGCGTTGCGTAGGGTCCAGGGCCAGTATCAGGAAACATTTGTACCAAGGGCTCCTAGACACATGTCAAGCTACTTCCAGTGCCGAGCTTCAGGCTCCACCGAAGTCAGTCATCGTCTGCTCGCAAATTCCAGATGCCCACTTCATAGCGGCAAAGCTTCCGCGTGCTGGCTTTGCTGTCAAGGCCACTGGTCAAGAAGGATACTTGGACTTGATCTCGGAGGAGGGAGGAGATACGCGAGGGAGTCCAGGACGAAACGAGTGGTCAAAGGTTTAGCCATGCATTCCAAAGTACTTCGTTTCGCCGGGGCAAGTCGAAGCTATGCCACGACAGTCAGCTCAGTTGTATGCTCACGAGATTCACGGGGTAGTTGGATCAAAGATGATTCTTTGTCGCAGGCAAATTGGGGCAGTATGCGCATCAGGCAAACGAGGCAGGTGCCTCACCACTTTGCTTGACTTGCGAGCTCCAGGAGGCGACCCGTCGTTGCCTTACCCTCACAAGTGCCTTTGTTCTGGCTGCGCAGCTGGTTATCGACCCCTTCGATGCGCTCAGGAGTCCATCGGGCCTGGCCTCAGTGGTTAGCTGAGCTCAAATATGTTACCCCTGCTTACCGTTCCCGCCATATACGTGGGCCTATAGGTGCTGTGATGTTTCATTTACTGGGGGCTGGTTGGGACCCGCTGGAACCCGATTTCTGAAGGCTCCTTTGAATTTCCCCGAGGATTTGGACGCTTGGAAGTTTCCTGAAGATGGTCCCTCGGGGAATTTCATGTTGGACTCTCCAGGGCCAGTTCTGCGTAACATTGACCTTCCATTCGTGCCAGCGTGTGGCGGCAGGCGTCGCGGCACTGGTGTGGGGAAGGCATGCAGGATGGCATTGACAATGTTTCATTTCGGCGGCTGTTAACACATTTAAAGGCAGTTCCACAGGGCGAGTGGTTGAGTGAGTTGATGGCTACCACTGCGGTTGGAGGCGATTGGCCCAGGGCCCGCGATAAACAGGAAGTTAACGGGCCCCTGGATGACCTGTGCCTTAGGTGCCAGGAGTGTTCGGAGACTGCGTTTTACAGGTGTTGGGAATGTAAAGACAACGTCGGGGCTTCAGCGTACGAACAGTCTGATTGTCTGATCGCTGAAGCTGTTTCCGAAGCCGAGTCCGATCCAGCGTTTTGGTTACGAAGCCTGTTGTCGTCCAGAAGCACAGCCCTACCTCCTCCAGAGTGCAGCGAAGAATGGTGGATCGCTGGATGCAACGCTGTTCTCGAGACCTCTCTCGGTCGTGGCACTGAGCTTGAGCCACTGCTGACTTTTGGAGAAGCGTCGGGAGGGAAGGGTTCAGGTGACGGCAGGTTTCGACGTGTGGGACGTGCGGTGGCGTCGTTCTTGGCCGTGCTTCCAGCTGCAGTTCGAGCCTCTATTTCAGGAGGCCTCCCTTGAAGGGGCCCTGGGACACACAAATAAGTACACACAAATAAAAAGATTCACCATATTTTCCCATATGTTCTGGGTTTTTTGTCTTCCCCACCAATTCCCATATTTTCCCATATTTTCTTGGGAATCGACGATTAATTGTGCCTGTGTGTTTTTTTCCCCTCCTGATCCCTGGTGACAGGCAGTCGGTTCCCAGAGGTGCGCCGCTGGCACTTCCAGCGTCGACGGGTCTTGTCGTGTATGCGACTGACAACGAGTCTGGGAGTTCTGGCTTCTTTGGCCAAGAGTGTCTGCATCCCTCGGGGGTTGATGCTGACTTGTGATTGAAAATCGGGACCCACATGCGCTCCAGAGTTGGTCAAGTTTCGATGCGATTCGTGGACTCACATTTGGACAGTCTGGAAAAGGGGCTTCAGCCCGAGCTTGTGGCAGGCAACGTCGTGGCCGACCATCCTGCCTCCCAGGCGGCCGCCCGCGCTCAGACTCCGCAGGCCGTGAGGCACGGCGTCCCCAAGCAGAAGCGGCGCGCCTGGCCGGTGAAGCATCGCCTGCTGCGGTCGCCCTTGGACGCCGTGCAGGCCGAGGAGCGGGGAGGAGGAGGCAGGAAGGCTGGATCGTCTCGAGCCCCTGCTCATCCCCCCGCTCCTAGCACGGCTTCCGCCTTCTATTCTGAGCACAAGCCGGATGACTCTCGAAAAGGATGCCTCGGGCGTTTCGGGTCGGCCACGGCTGCGACCCTCCGTAAGCGGCATAATTCCCATTGTTTTACCCTATCCCTTGTGAATGATAAGTTTCTGGCTCTTCCTGTCAGGGGAACGTAAGACCTGGGTACAGGGGACTCGGAAATCCCTGACGAGGTCGTCAAAAAAATGACGAGGCCGAGCCTGCATTTTGACGAGGCCTCCCGCTGCAAACATCCCACGAAACTCCTCCTCGTCAAAATCCGAGGCGCGGTCGTCAAAAAACGATGGCGAACCCGAGTCCTGGCAAACCCGGGTCTTACGCTCCCCCGATCCTGTGGGGGGGTGGGGGGGTCGGCTCCACATCGCGAAGGGGGGGGGCACATGCTTCTCACGAGATGGGGCTCCAGAGAGCCGATGATCCTCGGTTTTTTGCTTCGATCGTGGTTTCTGCGCTCGTGTCCCCGTGCGTGGGCTAGAGAAATCATGCTCTGAAAGGAACGAGCCGCACAGACGGGTTTATCTTTTTTGCTTAGGCACGGTTCTCGCCGTGTTATTTAAGTTTGATTCGGAAGGCGGTCGACCATTCGGTCGAGCAGTTCTCAACTCGCCTCTGCGCAACCTCTGCCCTTCTTCACTCGGGAGCACCCATCTGCAGCCGCACAGACGGGCTTATCTGAACCGTCTTGGCGATGGCCAAAACTTCCCAGCCAAGCTGAGCAGAGGTCCCGATGCCGACTCTGTTGTCTCGAACCACTACGTGGGATAACTTGTTCCTGTGCCTGTTCCCGCTCCTCCTTCCTCCCTCATCCCTCCTCCGCAGTTCGCACGCGGTTGACCCACCCAGTACAGCGCTTCGTGGCCCCATAGGGAGCTCCACCGAAGGTCCCAGTGGCGCAGCCCGCATGCGCCCCCCCTACCCAGTACAGCGCTTCGTGGCCCGATAGGGAGCACCACCGAAGGTCCCAGTGGCGCAGCCCGCATGCGCCTCCCCTACCCAGTACAGCGCTTCGTCGCCCGATAGGGAGCTCCACCAAAGGTCCCAGTGGCGCAGCCCGCATGCGTCTCCCCCACCCGGTACGGCATTTCGTGGCCGCATAGGGAGCCCCACCGGAGGTCCCAGTGGCGCAGCCAGCATGCGTCTCCAACACACAGAACAGGGCTTCGTGGCCCACAGGAAGCTCCACCGAAGGTCCCAGTGGCGCAGCCCGCATGCGCCTCCCACACCCAGTACAGCGCTTCGTGGCCCGATAGGGAGCACCACCGAAGGTCCCAGTGGCGCAGCCCGCATGCGCCTCCCACACCCAGTGCAGCGCTTCGTGGCCCGATAGGGAGCTCAACCGAAGGTCCCAGCGGCGCAGCCCGCATGCGCCTCCCACACCCCGTACAGCGTTTCGTGGTCTCATAAGGAGCTCCACCTAAGGTCTCGTGGCCCGATAGGGAGCTCCACCGAAGGTCCCAGTGGCGCAGCCCGCATGCGTCTGCCCCACCCAGTACAGCGCTTCGTGGCCCCATAGGGAGCTTCACCGAAGGTCCCAGCGGCGCAGCCCGCATGCGTCTCCCCCACCCAGTACAGCGCGTCGTGGCCCCACAGGGAGCTCCACCGAAGGTCCCAGTGGGGCAGCCCGCATGCGTCCCCAACACCGAGCACGTTTCATGGACCAATAGGGAGCCCCACCTAAGGTCCCAGTGGCGCGGCGCAGCACGCATGCGTCTCCCACACCCAGTACAACGCTTCGTGGCCTCACAGGGGGCTCCACTAAAGGACGTAATCTCGCCACCCGCATGCGTCTCCCCCACCCAGTATTTCCCGATAGGGAGCTCCACCGAAGGTCCCAATGGCGCAGCCCGCATGCGCCTCCCCCACCCAGTACAGCGCTTCGTGGCCCCACAGGGAGCTTCACCGAAGGTCCCAGCGGCGCAGCCCGCATGCGTCTGCCCCACCCAGTACATCGCTGCGTGGCCCCAGAGGGAGCTCCACCAAAGGTTCCAGTGGCGCAGCCCGCATGCGCCTCCCACACCCCGTACAGCGTTTCGTGGCCACGTAGGGAGCTTCACCGAAGGTCCCAGAGGCGCAGCCCGCATGCGCCTCCCCCACCCAGTACAACATTCGTGGCCCCATAGGGAGCTCCCCGATCCGTGTTTCTGTGCAGATCGTCCTCGTCCGTGCTTCGGTGCGGATCATCTGCGCGCCTCATTTCCGTCGTCGTCGTCGTTGTCGTCGGCGTCGTCGTGGTCGTGGTGCGCGTTGCCCTGCTCGAGACTAGTTTCCCATATGCAGTGACATCCATCACCACCCATAGGGAGCTCCAACAAAGGTCCCAATGTCGCAGCCTGCATGCGTCTCTCCCACCCAGTACAACGCTCCGTGGCCCCATAGGGAGCTCCAACGAGGGTCCCAGCGGCGCAGTCCGCATGCGTCTGCCCCGCCCGGTGCAGCGTTTCGTGGCCCTATGCAAGAATTCCAACGAAGACGATACCTACAACTGCGGTATTCACAACTGCAAATGGTTGGGTCTTTCACCAGGCTACTTTTTTTCCGGCGGTCCACACAATTTGATATATCTTCAATATTGCAATCATGCGGCCATAACCGAGCGCCAACTGAATTGATGAAGCTACAATCTCGCACGCCATTCCTTTGCAGGCATACTTTCATGCACAGTGGGGGGCTCCCACGCAATAACTGGCCGGAACCTGCTTCCACTCCCCCCCCCCACACACAAAGATCCGGCCTACACTTGAAGTGAGATCAAATATAAAACAACCACTATGGCAGGCAACGAATTTGTGAAACCATGGCTGGCGACAGAAACATCGCCAGGGCAGACGCGCAGGGCAGCTGAATCCTCCGAGAGGACAGTGGAAGCGAGCATGAGGCGCCTGGCGGGTAAGAGGGAGAGTTCCCAGAGCAGGCACTCGAGACAGACTCGCTTACATTCTCAGCGGATCCCCTAAACAAGCCTCATGCGAGGTTGACCAACATTGACATGTGCTGGGAAGATTTGGCCATGAATTCGAATCGCCGAGCGCTCCAAACCAGGCTCTCTGGTTGGAGCAGCGACGATGGACCACAATCAAGCAAATGGACAAAACCGAGAGGTGCAGAGATACAACGCGCCACAACTATCCAACAAAATCTAGCCATGCCAGATGCGCCGGAGAGCCCTAACACCATATGGATGTAGGTCTCACATACACACATACATACATATTTACATACATACATACATACATACATACATACATACATACATGCGTATATACATACATACATGCATGAATGCATGCATGCATTCATGCATGCATGCACACATACATACCAGCACACATACCAGCATACATACATACCTACATGCACACATACGCACGTACGTACATGCCGACCTACATACATACCCGTATATAGAGAGAGATACATGCATGCACACATGTATACAAACATACATACATACAGGCAGACAAGAGGACAGACAGACAGGCAGACAGACAGACAGACATGCATATGTGTATACATATACACATGTACACACATACACACGTACACTAACATACACACATACGTGCATACAGACAACGAGACAAACAGACAGACAGACAGGCAGGCAGACAGACAGACAAGCATACGTACATTCGTAAGTAAGTACATGCATACAGACATACATACATGCATGCATACACACATGCAGACGTACATACATTCATGCAGACAGACAGACAGACAGACAGACAGACAGACAGACAGACATACATACATGCACATACATGCACATACAAACACTTACATAAATACATACAGAGTCGCATACATCTTTGCGTACACGCATACAGGCATATACGCATACATAGTTACATACCTGCAGGCATGCATGCATACATAGATACATCCATGAATACATGCATGCATATAAGCATACACATGCGAACAGCTTAGCATATACATAGATATACGATGTGCGTATAAAACACCGGTGCATTTGTAACCATGCATACATACACACACATTCGGCGGTGGGCAAACCTCCCTTTAATAAATCACCCTTTAGTGAAAACGGCCTAAGACCGAAACCGACGGACCTGGACCCGCAAAAATAACAACCGCGACGCCCTCTCGCGAACCGAAAACGGCCGATTCAATAATCGACGTGTCAGGGTAGGAGGTCGATTAACATCCGTCACATACATAGATACAGACAGACAGACAACCAGACAGACGTACGTACATACACAAATACATACATACACACATGCATGCATACATACAAACATGCATGCGTGCGTGCATGCAAGCATACATATATGCATACAAGCACACATACACATACGTTATCAGACGTACACATACAAACACATACGTGTGGAGTTGTTTACATATTCGCATACATGCATACATGCATCTATACATACATTCGGAAGACCGGCCGGCATTGTCTAATAACCCTTCCTCGGGGCCTCAAAGGAGCCTCAAGACGGCCCCAGAGGCCCCCTCTGACAGCCGAATGGGACCCCCACGACGCCCGAAGGGAAGCCCAAGAGGACCCAGGAACGATACAAAAGCGCTCTAAGAGTGCTCAAGACGGCCTCAACACGACCCAAGACTTGAGGAAGCCAAAAACATAAATGTTCTGCATGCCCTGACGGGATTGTATCGTTGTTGCCTTCGCTAATTTCCGACGGCATGAAGTAGCCCAAGACGCCTCCGGGAGACCCCCAAGAAAGCGCCCAGACAACTCCAAGGGGCCCCAAGACCGCTCAAGAGGGCCCAAAGACGGCCCACGAAGCCCACGATGACAGCCCAAGAGGGCCCCACGAAGGGTCTAAGAGGGGGCACCCGAGCTGAAATTTCGAGTCTTCCGCCCAAAGATTACCCCAGAGGCCGCTAGCACGCCTGCAAGATGCCCCAAGAGGCCCCCAAAAGACGATTGAGAGTAAATCCATGGACCTGCTTTCAACCGTCTTAACTGTTTGGGGCGTCGGATTAACCATGAAGGGGCGATAATTAACCCCCTGGCATAATACAGTTCGCGGTTCCCGCGGGGATAATAAAGGATGTTCCCGGGTAAGGTAAGTTATGATGATGACGATGATGACGATGGTGATGATGATGATGATGATGATGACGATGATGATGATGATGATGACGCTGGTGACGGCGATGAAGGAGGAGGAGGAGGAGGTTTAACCAGGCGCACGACAGAAGCCTGATTCGAGCGATCTCGAGGTTCGTGGCAACTTGCCCGCAGAGGCGCACTACACAGAGATTACTCGAGAGATCTCGAGGCTCGTGGCTACTTACCCGCAGAGGCGCAGGACACAAGGCTGACTCGAACGATCTCGAGGCTCCTGGCTGGGCGCCCAGATTTTGCCAGCGCAAGAGAGGTCCTTGGCCGATCTGGCCATGAAACCCCTTTTTGCGCTGGACTTCGAACCACTCTCCCACGCAAGCACGGCATCCTTTGGAGCCGTCCTTCTATGGGAGACAATTGGTGCAAAGCTGGGCGGCGGCGCTAGCATCCTCGTAGGTGGCGAACTTCGGCTCGGCCGCCGCGGGATCCTTGCAGGGCTTGGACTTGTGCTTGGCATTGGCCTTGGCCTTGGCCTTGGCCATCGCCACGTCGTTGTCGCTCGCCTCCTCGAGTTTACTGATGAACTCGTTCCCTCGAGCGACCGCGGCGTGGGGAGTTGCTGGCATTTGGCGGCCCTCGCCTCGGATCTCGCGCAGGGCGCGCTCGACCCAGCGACTTGCCCAGAGGCCGCAGCTCCAACCGTCTACTCGGCACCGTCTGTTGCTCGGTGCTGAGCAATGCTCGCCAGGGCCAGTGGCGCTGAGCTTGCGGAGGATCCTCACGGCGGCCTTGGGAGGCCACGCGCGAACCCCACCCGCGACTTCTGAGGAGGAGGGCGGGGTACACTTCGCTCGGCAGCTCCCGAGAAAAGTGAACCCCACCTTCCCCCCTCAAAAATCGCGGGGTGTGGGCGTGAATTCGCATGTGGCCTGTTTGGGCCTGCTTGGCTTTCCCGGACGGCTGCTCGAGGGCGTCGCGGTAGTCCACCTCGACGCCGCCCCCGTCGATCCTCGTGACCTGGCGGGAATTGCCGCGAGCGCCCCCTGCCCAGGGCGCCGCCAAGATTCGCTCCAAACCAGAGCGAAACGCTGGAGGCACCCTGGGGCGGGGGGCATTGCAGCAACCGCCGACCTTGAGGTGCGCGTAGTGCGCGGGCGCCTCGGAGCGCACGCAAACCAGCACGTGCTGGGCCTTGTCGACCATCTCGGCCCAGCGCTTCTGTTCCTCGGCCTGCTGGGCGGCGGGCGCGTCCTCGCCCTGGCCCTCTCGAGCCCAGGCGACGGCCGCCGCGGGCTCGACCGCCAGCACGTTGTCGGGGACGCCCACTCGCTCCTCGATCTCGCCCAGCAGCGCGCGCACCGTGCCCAGCTCGAGGGTGTCGCCCTTGACGATCTGCTCGCAGTTCATGATCGCGTACTCCTTGGCGAACGCGGTGCGGCGAACGTGTCTTGTCTGGCACCAGTCGAGCTTCTGCGTCTTGGGGAACTTGCAATCCTGCTCGATCGTGACCTTTGGCGCTCGGGATTCGCAGGCGCTCGTCAGCTTCCGCCTGCTCCCGCTTCCGCCTGCTTCCGCCTGCTTCCGCCTGCTTCCGCCTGCTTCCGCCTGGCCCCGCCGGCTTCCGCGCTTCGCGTTGCTTCCGCCTGCTTCTGCTGTCCTTCCTTTTCCTGCCTGCCAACTTCCGCCTGCTCCCGCCGCCCCAGGCAGAAGCAGGCGGGAGCTAACGAGCGCCCGTGGCCCTCGAAGCCTCGCTGGTGCTGATCTGGAAGATCGCCGCGGCCCCCACCTCGGGGACGCGCGGGCGGCACTCGTTCTCGGTGCCCGGGACTCGCCAGACGCCCTGCACTCTGCCGCGCCTGCCCTCGCGGCGGCCCCCCTCGGTGACGCGCGCCACCTTGCCGTGCCAGGGGGCCCCCCGCAAGCCTCGAGGCCGCCTTTCTGCTTGGCCTTGTCCTGCTTCTCGGCGCTCTTCTCCGCGCGCCTTCGGCAGCCTGCCTGCGAGCTTCGCCTTGGCCGCGCCTCTGCTGAGGTGCTCGAGCGAGGTCGCGCCGCCAGCCTTGCCCTTCTCGCACTGCCACTTGCGAGCGTGCTTGCCCAGGGACTGGCCCGCGAACTTGGACGCCCACCTGTCATTGCGTTTACTTGTCCGTTTCAGCTTGATCCTGTTCTCGAGGGCGCGCGGGCACTCGATGTCCTTGATCCGCTCCTCTGGCGGTTTGAGCATGTCCTTCTGCTCGTCGGTGAACTCGAGGTCCAGCTCTCGGAGCCTCAGGAGGCAGCGGTTCTCGCCCTCCTCGCAGCCCCTCGGCAAGTCGTCGCCGTGGAAGCAGTCGCCGTCGAGGACGCTCCACTCGGGCACTGGCGGCACGCCCTCGGGCCAGCTCTGGATGCCCGCGAGGCGCTCTTTCGCCAGGCTGTTCTCGATGCCGCGGCCGGCCTCGGTGGAGTAGCTCCACGGCGCCATGCCCGTGACGACCTCGAGCTCGCCTTGCTCTGTCGGCCGGAGCACGAGCACCCGGTTGGCTCGCAGCCCTCGGAGCAGCACCGCGCCCTTGTTCTGCTCGCGGAAGCGGGCGTAGGCCTCAGAGACGCAGTAGAGGCACTCGTAGGGCCCTCACTGTGTCGGGGACTTATACCCCTCCTGGGGCTCGGCCCTGGCCTTCTGGAGTTGCAGTCTCGCCCCATGGCCCAGTGCATCTCGGCCTTGACCTCTCGGATATTGGCCTTGAGCTGGCTGTGCTCGCGGGCGTCGGGCCCCTGCAAGAAGCTCGCGACGTCGGGGGCCATGGGCGCGCAGATGGCATTCTTGAGCCACGCTCGCAGCGCCACTGCCTCGGCCCACTGGCTCGAGAGGCAGTCTGCGAACACGAGGCTCTGGCCGTGCTCCTGCTCGATGAATTCGATGGTCCAGCTTGCCACCAGCTCGTCCGCCCAGGCCCTCGGCTGACCCCGCGCGTCGATGGCCTCGAAGACCCTCGCGCGTTCCGCATCGGAGAACTCGAGCAGAGCGTTGCGCCCGCCATTGAGCAGCGCTCCTAGGGGTTCGCCTGCTCGGAAGCGCTCCGTCTCGCCAGCGCCCCGCTCGTGGGTGGCGCCTCGCCGCCTCGAGGTTCACGTCGCTGACTCGGCAGTGCCTTGCGCGGGGGACAACGAGCGCGCTGCGCTTCTGGGCGGACCTCGGCCCCTTGCTCGGGTCGAACCAGTTCTCGACCGCGGAGACGCTGATCAGGGTGATCCTGCACTTGTCTCCTGCGCTCGAGTAGGCCTGCTCCACTTGCTCCTTGTGGCCGGGGTGGTTTGCCGAGTACTTGGCCTTCTCCGTCTCGACGGCTCCCCTGTCCTGCTCGTTGCGCGTCTCGCGGAACTTCCTGCGGTGATTCGCGAGGCGTTTCTTGGCGCCCGCGGCGCGCACCTTTTGGGCGCTCGAAATGCGCGCAGAAAGAATGGGCGCAATGCCTCGCACCAACGTTGCGCCGAACCAACAGAGGCCGCCGCTGGGCAGGCGGCCTCCTGTCTCGAATGGGCGCAGGCCGCGGCGACACCGACAGCGAATCCTGTTCACATTGAACAGGAACTGCTGCTTGGGCACTGTACCTTTTCCTTCCGCGCACATTTCGCTTGCGCCGAGACCTCGGCCTCGTGGAGGCACACGCGCCACTCGCCCCTGAGCGCGAGCCAGAGCGCGGCGGCGTCGACGACGACCGCGCTCGCGCTGACCCCGCGCTCGGCGAAGGCCCGGGGGCCGCCGCAGGAGAGGCGGAGGTCCTTGGAGCCGCCCTTCGCCACCAGGTGCACGAACCTCGTGGAACTAGTAGTAGTAGTAGTAGTAGTAGTAGTAGTAGTAGTAGTAGTAGTAGTAGTAGTAGTAGTAGTAGTGGTAATATCAGTCGTCGTAGCACTAGTAATAGTAGTAGTAGTAGTAGTAGTAGTAGTAGAAGTAGTAGTTGGTACTCCTACTACTACTACTACTACTACTACTACTACTACTACTACTACTACTACTACGACTACTACTACTACTACTACTACTACTACTACTACTACTACTACGACTACGACTACTACTACTACTACTACTACTACTACTACTACTACTACTACTAACTACTACTACTACTTACTACTACTACTACTACTATTACTACTACGACTACTACTACGACTACTACGATTACTACTACTACTACTGCTACTACTACTACTACTACTACTACTACTCCTACTACTACTACTACTACTACTACTACTACTACTACTACTACTACTGCTACTGCTGCTACAACTACTACTACTACTACTACTACTACTACGACGACGAATGATAATAGTATCTGGTAGTAGTACCTGGTAGTAGTACCTGGTAGTAGTACCTGGTAATAGTAGTAGTAGTAGTACCTGGTAGTAGTACCTGGTACTAGTACCTCCTAGTAGTACCTGGTAATAATACCTGGTAGTAATAGTACCTGGTCGTAGTAGTACCTGGTAGTAGTAGTAGTACCTGGTAGTAGTAGTAGTAATAGTAGTCGTAGTAGTAGTAGTAGTAGTAGTAGTAGTAGTCCCTGATAGGAGGAGTAGTAGTAGTAGTAGTAGTACCTGGTAGTAGTAGTAGTACCTGGGAGTAGTAGTAGTACCTGGGAGTAGTAGTAGTAGTAGTAGTAGTAGTAGTAGTAGTAGTAGTAGTGGTAGTTAGTAAAAGTAGTAGTAGTAGTAGTAGTAGTAAAAGTAGTAGTAGTAGTAGTACCACTACTACGACTAACTCCTACTACTACTGCTACTACTACTACTACTACTGCTGCTACTACCACTACTACTACTACTACCACCACCACCACAACTACTAATAATAATAATAAGAATACGACGACCACTACTTCTTCTTCTTCTACTACTACTACTACTACTACTACTACTCGTACTACCTGTCCGCCGTGGCCCACGTGAGCTTGGCCTTGCGCTTGCTGAGGGTCTGCTTCCTCTGGTCGGAGAGGCGCCGGCCCCTGCGCCCGCTCGCGTTGATCCTCGTGCATGTCCTTCTAGGTGGTCTGGTTTAACTGGAAGGTGCTCAAGCGCTTGGTCACCCTCTTGAGGATCTCGGCGTTGTAGCTCTTGTGGCCGATCTTCTGCAGGTGGAGATGCTTGTCCTGCTCGAAAGCCAGCTCATCGCGCAGCCGCGTCGGAATAGTTCCCCCCCTGGCCTCGCGGCCGCGCTCGCGCCCCCGCTTGAACCCGAGCTCGAGGCAGCGCACGAGGCACTCGAGCGGGCGCCTGGCTGTAACTTGACCAAGGATCTCGCGGGGCAACCCGGCGCCTCGGCCCCCGTTGCGCCTGCGCATGTTCACTCGGGGGCGCCCCCGGGCACGGATTCCGTTCTGGCCGCGCCTCGCCGTGGCTACCTTCTTCTCGAGGGCAGCTCGAAGGCCACGCCGCCGGGCGACCGTCTCGCGGCCCCAGTGCCACTTGCGCTGCAGCTCGGCTCTCACTCGAGGCGGCAGGGAGGCGAACTTCTTCGCGTTGTGCTCGTCCGCGTGCTTGCTCCAGTCGAGGAGGATCTGGAGCTTGACCTGCGCTTTTGGGTCTCGTCGCAGCGCGGGCGCAGCTCGGGGCTTGCGAGCCCCCTTGTAATCTGCCAGCCTGCCCTGCGGTCAGCCGCCCTTGCCGAGGCTTCGCTTCGCGCCTCGGCCGAAGTCGCGCGGGGCGAGGGACATGCCCTCGGCGCTCGCAAGCTCTCGGCGCGCGGCCGCGGCCGCAAGTCGCCCCTGGGGGTGGGGGCGGGGGGGGGGGGGGGGCTCGCAGCATTACAATCGACCCGCGCAGTAAGGATGGGCCGCGAAGATGCACGGCCCCCGCAAGGCCCAGAGATGGGCCGAAGTGGCAAGACTGCAAGGGCGTAGCAAGATTGCCCATCGCTACCACGCGGGCCGACTGCGACAGCTCCACCAGGAGAACGGGAAGGAAGAGAGGCACGAGAAAGGCGGGAGGCGAAATGGAGAAGAGGATGGCCCCAGGATCAACGTTGGCACTGTTTTTGGATGCGGGGCCCTGGGTTGTTCATTTGCGATAACAAATTATTTTCATTCGTTTTCAGGGGCGCCTGGGGGATGGACGGGGGGGCCATCGATGGGGCCCCGCGGGCGATAAGAGAAACCCGGATATTAAAAAACTTCGGCTCTGGGGGGGGGGGGGGGGGGGGCGCAGGAGGTAGAAGGAAGAGAAAGGGGCAAGGAAAACACGGAAAAAGGAAAGGAAGGAGAAGAAAAGAAAACAGCAAAGGGAAAAAACAAGAGGAAAGGAAAGGAAGATGCAAAACATAAAAGAATACGAGAAGAAGAAGAAAAAAGAAAGAAAAACAAGCTGAAGGAAGAGAAGGAAGATAAATCCTGCTCGGCCGTCTCAGCCTTGAGCATCGCGGGCTCGAGCTGCTTGTAGAAGCTCGCAGCAGAGTCGGCCGCCTCGCCAGGCCAGGTTCTCAGCTTCTCGCGCGAGCTCGGGACCGCGGGCGGCGAGGTCTGCAGGCCCCAGAGGCTCGACAAGCTCGTCTGCTTCGTCGGCGCGACCATCGGAGTCTCGCGGCAAAGCTGCAGTAGCTCGAAATAGAAAACCTCGAGCCAACGTGGCTACGGGAGGTTGTTAGTATTAGCTTGTCGTTGGTGCTCCTTGGTGTTCGCTTGTTGATATTGCCTGTTTCGCTGCTGTTGTGGTCTGCTGTTGCTTCTGTTGTGCTTGCTGTTGCTTATGCTGTTGTTGGTGGCGTTGTCGTGCTTGCTGTTGCTGCTGTTGTTGGCGGTGTTGTTGTTGGTGTTGGTGTTGCTGCATGCTTTGCTGTTGCTTCTGCTGTTGTCGGTGGCTATGTTGTTGCGCTGGTTGCGGTTGCAATTGTTCGCGTGACCGCTGCTGTTGTTTGCGCGTGTTGCGTTGCGCGCGTGTGCTTGTGTTATTTGCGTTGGTGGTCTTGTTGGTCTGGCACCTGTCTTTTTTCGTTCTGGCGCACTCGAAGCCGGGGGTCGCCTCGCCGAGAGCCCCCCGCACCTCGCCCTCACTCTGCCCGGAAGCACCCCGCTCAAAGCTCTCAGCGGCTCGCGAGGCGCCTCGGGGCTGAGTCGGAACTCGGGGCCGAGGCCTGCGAGGCATCGCGTCCTTGCGGGCTTGCACAGGCGCCTGCGCATGTTGTCGTCGAGCTCATTGCCCTCGGGCGCGGCCTTCTCGTCGTCGAGCTTCTAGACCTCGAGCGTGGCCTTCTTGTCGTCGAGCTTCTTCTCCTCGAGGCTCTTGTCCTCGGGTTTGTTGGCGCCCTCCCCCAGCGCGGCGGGTTCCGCCCCCCTCGTCCACTCGTCGCCCGTCGCCCGCTCGCCGACGCTCTCGTCGTCCGACCGCTTGGCGACACGCCGACGATCGTCGCTGTCCGACTCGGCCATGGGGCGCTGCGTCTCGGCCATGGCGTGCTGCGGGTGTGCTGCGCCCTCGGCTGGCTTGGACTGCTTGAGCCTTAGTTGGCCCCGTTGTTTGTTGTTCGTGTTGTTTGTCTTGCTGCTGGTATTGATTGTCTTGTTGATGTTGTTCTTCTTGTTTGTATTGCTGCTGTTTGCGAGCGCGCGGGCGTGCAGCTGTTGTTTGTTATACCTGCTGTTTGTGTTGGTGCTGGTATGTCCTGATGTTGCTGCTGTTTTGCTGTTTGCTGTTGCTGTCGTTGCTGGTGTTGTTTGCGTTTGTGTTCTTGCGCGTGAGCGCGCGTGCGTGTGAGTGTGTGTGGGTGGGAAAATGTGTGCGTGTGCAAGTGTGCGTGCGTGTGTGCGAGTGCGCGTGTGCGTGCGTGCGTGTGCGCGCGCGTGCGCGCGCGCGTTGGTGCGCGTGCTTTGGCGCGTTTGCGCGTGCGCGCGTGCATGCGCGCGCGCATTGGCGACCCTCGGGTCTACGATCCGAGGTGCTCGCAGATGCTCAAGACCAAGATCTCGGACCCTCGATCCGAGGATGGAGGACCGAGCCTGCTCGGCGGCAGCGCAGGCCCGAGGACGACAAAAGAAGCACTAGACTCGGCCCTCGAGCCTCGGATGTCGAACCCGAGATCTCCCAGTCCAAGCTTGGCGACCCTCAGATCTAGGATCCGAGGTGCTCGCAGATGCTCAGGACCAAGATCTCGGATCCTCGATCCGAGGATGGAGGATCGAGCCTGCTCGGTGGCAGCGCGGGCCCGAGGACGGCCAGAGAAGCACCAGGCTCGGCCATCGAGCCTCGGACGTCGAACCAGAGATCTTCCAGTCCAAGCTTGGCGACCCTCGGATCTAGGATCCGCGGTGCTCGCAGATGCTCGGGACCAAGATCTCGGACCCTCGATCCGAGGATGGAGGATCGAGCCTGCTCGGCGGCAGCGCGGGCTCGAGGGCGGCGAGAGGGGCGATCTACCATCGTCGAGGCTCGGCCCTCGAGCCTTGGATGTCGAACCAGAGATCTTCCAGTCCAATCCTGGCGACCCTCGGATCTAGGATCCGAGGTGCTCGCAGATGCTCGGGACCAAGATCTCGGACCCTCGATCCGAGGATGGAGGATCGAGCCTGCTCGGTGGCAGCGCGGGCTCGAGGGCGGCGAGAGGGGCGATCTACCATCGTCGAGGCTCGGCCCTCGAGCCTTGGATGTCGAACCAGAGATCTTCCAGTCCAATCCTGGCGACCCTCGGATCTAGGATCCGAGGTGCTCGCAGACGCCCGAGACCAAGATCCGGACCCCCGGTCCGAGGACGGCGGATCGAGCCTGCTTGGGGGCCGCGCGGGCTCGAGGACGGCGGGAGGGGCGATCTACCATCGCCGAGGCTTGGTCCTCGAGCCGCGGATGTCGAGACCGAGATCTCCCAGTCCAAGCTTGGCGACCCTCGGATCGAGTATCCGAGGTGCACGCAGATGCTCAAGACCAAGATCTCGGACCCTCAATCCGAGGACGGAGGGTCGAGCCTGATTGGTGGCAGCGCGGGCTCGAGGACGGCGGCGAAGGCGATCTACGATCGCCGAGGCTCGGCCCTCGAGCCTCGGATGTCGAACCCCAGATCTCCCAGTCCAAGCTTGGCGACCCTCGGATCGAGTATCCGAGGTGCGCGCGGATGCTCAGGACTCAAGATCTGAGACCCTCGATCCGAGGGTGGAGGGTCGAGCCTGACTGGTGGCAGCGCGGGCTCGAGGACGGCGGCGAAGGCGATCTGATCGGTCCTCGAGCCTCGGGCGTCGAACCCGAGATCTTCGAGCCCAAGCTTGGCGAACCTCGGATCTAAGACCCAAGGTGCTCGAAGATGCTCGGACTCAAGATCTCGGATCCTCGATCCGAGGGTGGAGGGTCGAGCCTGCTCGATGGCAAAGTGACGATCGAGGGTCGCCGAGGCTCGATCCTCGATCCTCGGATCGCGACCCCGAGATCTTCGAGCCCAAGCTTGGCGACCCTCGGATCTAGGACCCAAGGTGCCCGAAGATGCCCGGATCATCGACCCGAGGATGCAGGGTCGAGCTCGCTTGGTCCCTCGACGATTGATCGAGGGCCACTCGGCGAGAGGGGGGGAGTAGCACCCCGCAGCTTGGAACGCCACCCGCGCGTGCTCGAGCGCTCTATTGGAGCTTGAAAAGCAAATGGGGCTCGAGCGCGCGACTCGAAACGGCGCCCTCGTAGCGGAAAAACATGGGGCGCTTGGCTCGGGGAGCTCGTGCGATCGAGCGTCCACGAGCATGAACGAGGCGGGCTCTGACTCGGCCTTCGCGTCGGCCTGGCCCCACTCGTTTTCGCGCTTGTTCAGCTTGTCGCACTCGGCCTGGATCGACGCATGCGTCTCGAGGTGCATCTTGATGTGGTTCTCGGGCAGTAACTCCTCGTGCTTCTGCTGCTCGGCGGTTTTCGAATAGCCCAGCTGCGCGCGCTTGTCTTGGCAGCGGTTCTCGCGCAGCTCGCAGCGCATGTCCGCGGTTTTCTTGATGTTCCAGCACCACCCGATGATGGCTAGGGCCGCAGCCTTGGCGAATCCGCCGTTCGACGCCGAGACCATGGAGGTCTCGTTGCACAACTTGGCGCAATCTCGGGCACTACGCGGAATCGCGTTGAAGAGCCTCTCGGCACTCTCGGCGGGCATCTCGCGCAAGTGCTCGGCGGGCTCGAACTTCTTGTTGACCGGCAGCACTAGCTCGTGGAGGTAGAGGCGCTCGGCGGGGATGCTCGGGAGGGCTGACCAGCGCGCTCGGTGTAGGAGCCGTGGGTCAGCTTCTCGAGTCTCTCGGCGCCGAGCTCCACGTCTCTCTTCTTGGCGAGCTCCTCCAGCTCGGCCTTGAAGCTCGGCACGAGCCAGAAGAGGTCCTCGGGCGGCTCTCCGCGGTTCTCGAAGATGTCGCACACGCGCTCGCACTTCTCGACGTAGGTCTTGAAGAACACCGCCACGGCCAGCTCGACGCACCTCTTGTCACTATCGTTGAAGATGCGGGTGTACTCGACGCTCTTGTGGCGCCCGCCTTGGAAGACCATCTCCAGGACGGCCTGCGGGGCGATCGACGACCACAGGGCCGACTCGCCCTTGAAGTGGCAGCTCTTCATGCGAGCTGCGTCCGTGCCTTGCGCGCTCGGTTGGCATTGCCTCATCTCGGCAACGCTGGCTTTCTCGGCGACGTAGCTCGGCTTCTCGGTGATAGTTTCGCTCTGCATGGGCATGCGCTCGAGAGTCTCGTTCGAGCTCAGGCTCGGCGCCGCCACGTGCTTCAGCGCCTCGACGGGCAGGCTCGCGGCACCTGCGCGCTCGGCCGGATGGGCCATCGCTGGGGCTCGCGACGCAGTCAGGGGCAACGATGTGAAAGGGGATGGATAAGCATTGGGGGGGACATCGATCTGGAATCGGGGGTACATCGCCAATGCATCGGCGATGCGCGCTCGATGCATCGGCGATGTACCGCAGATTCCAGGTCGATGTCCCCCCCCCCAAAAAAAATGCAGATGCATCGGCGATACATCGCCGATGCCTAGGCATGCCTATCCCCCCCCGATCGCTGCTTGGAGACTCGGGGAAGCTTGGGCCTGGGCAGCTGCGGGGGCAGAGGGGGAGGAGGAGGAGGAGGAGGAGGAGGAGGAGGAGGAGGACGAGGAGGAGGAGGAGGAGGAGGAGAAGCAAGAGGAGGAGCAGGAGGAGGAGGAGGAGGAGGAGCAAGAGGAGGAAGAGCAGGAGGCGGAGGAGGAGGAGGATTGGCCAGTTTGGTAGGGATCAGCACTCGGCAAGTGCTGATCCCTACCCAAACGTCGTTCTGACGTTTACTCCATGTTTGTAGTGCATCCCATGGCCCTGCCGCGCGGTCGTAACGTGGGCAAACTGAACTGGTGAGAACCCACAGCCCTGCCACACGCTCGTGATTGCGGAAGCTGGTGTGGCGAGACCATCATGGCCATGCTAAGCGTTTTTGATACTGTTGCTAATCAACATGATATGATAGCAACTTCGATCCCCGCAACTTTCCAGGTGGTTATCAGGTTCGGCCCCCGCGCCTTCCCCACAGATAGATCCCTGTGGGCGGGGATAAAAAACATAGAGGGGGTTAAGGGGGCGGGGGGTACTTTATTATCGCCCCTTCGGGGTTAAACGTCTGGTGGGCCATGTCGGAGTCATATTAGGACCACGGCATGGGGGCCTCGTACGGGCCTCTTGGGGGCACCTTCGGGGTCTTGTGGGCGATTTGGGAGGGTAATCTCGGGAGCCTGGTTGGCTCGCACAGAGGCTGCAAAAGCGGATACGCCGGAATCACAACCAAAAAAAAAGTCATGGGCTGTCTATTGAGCTTTGGGCGGTCTTGAAGCTACATTGAGCGGTCTTGGAGCGCTCGTGGGGCGTTCTCGGGCTGTCTCGGAGGACCCTTGGGCCATCTGGAAGCCATCGTGGGTACTCTTGGAGTGCTCTCGGGACCGAAGACGGGGCCGGGGCCCCAGGGGCTAAATGGGTGACCCGAAGGTGTGGACCCATGTGTCCCAGGCGGCCGGAGGGTCCAAAGGACTGCAGGGACAAAGTAAGCTCGCATGGCGTCCGTCCCCTAATCTTGGCACCCCCTTCATACGGATCGAGCACCTGAGGGATGTAGTTTCACCTGCGGCCCTAGTGGGAGGAATCGCATTACGTCACGTCTCCCTGTGTATGTTGACTGTCTCCTCACACGGATCGCACTCCACAGGGAACTCCACCGACAGCCTCAGAGCCAAGGTTCGCATACCGCCGCATCGTGAGTTCGGGGCGTCTTGGGTGCCTCTCGGGGCCTCGCGGCGTGGTTCTCATGGGTCTCGAAGACCTGAGATGGATCGTGAGTTGAGAGCCTCTTGAAGCCTCTCTAGGAAAGCCCTGCAGGATGCAAACGCGAGACGTCACATGCGCTTCTGGGGGTTGGGAGGCCTCCTGGCAGACTCTTGGAAGCATTTAGAGAGCCCCTTGGGGCCTCTTGGGGCTGTGTTGGGGCATCCGGGTGCGTATTCGGGCTCTCGGGATCCTCTGGGGGCCTCTAGGAGGCTTTCCGGCAGGTGTTGGGGGCCATGACGGGAGCCGCATTTCCCAAGATAGTGCCCAACGACCCGTTTTGGCACCCTCTTGAGGCCCTCTTGGAGCTCAATTGGACCGTTTTGAGGCCCCCTTGGGCCGTGCTTGAGGCCTCTTAAGCGGTCTTGGAGCCTCCTTGTGCGCCGCTTGGACCGTCGTAGAGGCTGTCAAGACTGGAAAAGCGAATATGCTGAGAAGGCCAATGTTCCGATGGAAACGACATGACTGCTGCCTCCCACGGTCCTTGGGGGCGGCTCTTAGAAGCCTTTTAGGGGCCTCTTGGGGGCCTCTTGGGGGCCTCTTGGCGCGGCTTCAAACCGTCTGGGGGGGTCTGTGGTGGCGCCAGAGCACCCCAGACGCAATGTTGGACGGCCTTGGGGAGCGTTTACAGCTGTCGACAAGCTCCCTGGGCCCCGACAGGCCGCTGGGGGGCCCCATGCCAATCCGGGGCCGCAGTCCAGCCCCTTCAGGCATTCGTTCATGCAAAGGGGGGCTCCCACGCAATAATGGGCCAAAACCTGCTTCCACCTCCCCCTTACCAAAACCCCACGGCCTACACTTGATGTGAGATAAGCCGTGAAAGCACTATGGCAACGAATTTGTGAAACCATGGCTGGCGGCAGAAACATCGCCAGGTCAAACGCGCCGGGCCACTGAATCCTCCGAGAGGACAGTGGAAGCGAGGGCGAGGCGCCTGGCGGGTAAGAGGGAGAGCTCCCAGAGCAGGACATCCAGCACCGATGGCACTCAAGACAGACTTCCTCACATTCTCAGCGGATCGCCTGGACAAGCCTCATGCGAGGTCGATCAACGTTGACATGCGCTGGGAAGAATTGGCTAACGAATTCGAAATGCCGAGCGCTCCGAACCAGGTTCTCTGGACGGCACAGCTCAAGGGAGCGGCGGGGGCGGCCCGCCCATGTAGCTCGTGGCCGTGTTCCAGCAATTCATCCACGCATCGCTGCTCTTGAACGGGTGAAAGGCAGCGGACCAGCCGTCGTTGCAGTTGACCCCGGTGCAGACGCCATCGCTGATGATAGAGAAGTCGTCCAGAGGGCCCACGCCCAGGTGAAGAAGACATTTGCCGAGGAAGAGGTCCTCTCCCCACGAGTACCAGGGAAGCTCGTTCCTGCAACGGTCGCTGGCGTCCTTGTATACCTGCAGGCCTCCCCTCGAGATCGCCTCCAGGGACCCAAACATCATCGGAAACTCTGGGTTTTCCGGCGCCTTGTTGCAATTCCTGACGAACACGTTGGAGCCCGTCCTGTCCCTCACGTGGTCCCTCAGCCTGTCCGCTACGACGACGGCGTCTGGGTCCACCTTGATGCCCCAATCGAACTCCATCACCATGGTCCGATCCAAGATCGCATCCCAAGCATTCATGAACAGCTGCGCGTTTCCCGCGGTGCCGTCCTTCGAGACACCTACTGGCGCGCTGTCGAAGGTCAGCGTGTTCACCTCGCCGATGCGCCCTCCTGGACCCCAGCCGACGGTCCACTCTTGCTCGCTGACCACCGCGAAGCCGTCGCAGCTGAAGATGCCCGCCCCCGCACTGACCTGCGCCTTCATTACGTCGGCCTCGTAGCCCCACTGGCGGGCGACCGACCAGCAGAACAGCGAGGGGTCGTTCTGCGGAAAGGCCATGCAGGGCCTCAGGCACTCGGTCTCGTTGACGTTCTTCCAGAGGTAGTCCTGAAAGTCGTACGCGGACGACTTCTCCGTGAGGCCCGGGTACCATTCTGGGTGATCCTTGATGCCAGACTCCTTCGCGAACACCAGGCTCGAGTAGCACTTGCTGCCTATCGACGCCACCTGGCACTCGCAGGCGTCGAGGCACTTGCTCTTGCTCACGTTCTGGTGCAGCCAGATCTGGACCTCCTCGAAAGAAGACCACCTCGTGAGGCCGTCGCGGCTGTCTGGGTTGTCCCGGATATCATGCAACACGTCTATAACCTCCTT
>CAUYUJ010007180.1:50480-141883 GCA_963575745.1 Prorocentrum cordatum
CCCTGAGGCCTCCCCGGGCATTGCATCCTTGTTTTCTTTGTCGAAGGGTCTGGTCCTTACGGTATCAGCTCATTCAGAAACAGGGGCTGCGCTCAAGGAGCCAAGCCGATGTCTTGACTCACTTAGCTTTCACAAGGACCTTTATCCCACAAAGTGGGATAATGCATGTTTAACGCAAGCGAAATTCGTGACATCTTCGTTGTTTCGTGATCGCTGCCGTGTTGTGCGGTGCGTGAGGTATAGCATAGCACGGCATGAAACGGACCACGCGGGAACCAACAGTAGAACCGTGGTGCTGCCCCTATGTTAGCACGCGTAGTTACAAGTTCCCGTGGTGCTGCCCCTATGTCAGCACGCGTAGTTACAAGTTCCCGTGGTGCTGCCCCTATGTCTGCACATGTGTCTCAAGATCTCTGGGGGCTTAGCGGCAACGCCGCCTCCAGGGATGGGTTGCAATGTATGTTGCACTCTAGGCCAGCAGCTTCAGGCCGACTTTCGCCGTAACGCTGCACTTTGGCTCAAGATGCGGAGTCTGGAGGAAAAAGACTCTTCCGCCCCAGGCGTGGTGAAGCGGAGGGCGGAGCCTCAGCGGCAACGCAGGGTTCCTCCTCCGCCTGGCCACGTCAGTGGGCACCCTCTTACGTTTGCACCTCCGCTACCCTCACAATCCCAATACTCGACACTCATTCCCCATCCCGCCAGCATTGGCACTTCATCTTCTCAAGCTCCTGAACGAGGGGACCGAGGTATCGGAGTTGGTGGAACTCGTCGAGACCACAGTGGGCCCGACCAGCCGGACCCGAAGAAATAAACAGAAGAAATGAACCCTTGGGGTGGACAATATGCGCACTACCCAGTGGGCGACCACGAGGGGCTCACAAGAGTTATGAGCCCAAGCCAACGACTTGGGGTTCATCATGCTACCTCATCGAGTACGGCATCCACATGGATGGTTGATTCGCACGTGCAAGTGCTGCGGGGACGTGGTCACAGGGCCAACTGTGCCTTGCCCGGCCTGCGGGCAGCAAGTGCACGGGCACTGCACTGTTGCACGTGCTGGGCACGCCGTCTGCACGGAGTGCGCGAACGAGATGGACATCGCGTTCGCCGCCACCAGGCCGCCCGCCGATTCCAACAGCATGGGATCGGGTTCGGACGGCTGATGTCCTCCAGTGGGCAATTGGCGGGCCAGGCGATCGGTTCGGTCGCTTCGGGCACGATCTCCGGCACTGCTCGGCTGGTGAGCGGCTGCGCAGCTGGGGCCAGGAGTGCTTGGACAGGAGCGCGCGCGGTGGAGCTCGTGCCGGAGACTGCCGCCGAGCCCCACGAGGCGCCAGCTGTGCTCCGCCCCAGGGCCCTCGAGGAGTACTACGACGCCTCGGAGGCAGGGAGCGCGAGCGCAGGAGCAGCAAGAGCAGCAACAGCGACTGCGGAGCTCATGACGGAGTTCCGCCGGATGCGGCAGGAGCTGAATGACCTCAAGGCCGAGAACCAGCGCCTTCGCGATGGTACCGCGGACGGTGCGGAAGGTGCGGGCCAGGAGGGACCAGGATTTGAAACGCCTAGCCAGAGGACGAATGACCAGACCTCGGCAGTGGCAGCGTCAGGTCAGGAGGAGGAGGAGATAGATAGGCTGCTCAGCATCGTGGGGGCCACGGTGGACCAGCAGGTGAGGCAGGAGAGTCGCCAGGACGATGGCGGTGCTGCGGCGGTTGAGCCCGCGGTGACGGCAGCTGAACAGACAGGAGGCTGCCAGGACAACCCCCCAGGCCTGGGAAGCATGGGCACGGCGCCCGCCAGGAGGCAGAAGGGAGGCGGAGGACCTTTTCCTCCTCATCTCGGAGCTCAAGGTGTTCAGGGCGATCTTCTTGGAGCTGCGGGCGTTGGAGGGCTCGGAGGAGTGGGAGGCCAAGGAGGAGAAGTTTTTGGACCACCCGGAGGCTGCGGAGGACATCCAGGAGGTCTAGGAGGAGAAGTTTTTGGACCACCCGGAGGCTGCGGAGGACATCCAGGAGGTCTAGGAGGAGTAGTTTTTGGACATCCTGGAGGCTGCGGAGGGCATCCAGGAGGTTTCGGAGGGCATCCGGGAGGCCGCGGAGGACATCCAGGCGGCTGTGGAGGACCAGGAGGACCAGGCGGAGGAGGCTTCGGGCCGCCCGCAGGCGCAGGAGGACCTGAGCGCCCCGATGGCTTTCCAGGAGCCCCTGGAGGAGGATCCCCGGGACCCCCTCCCCCGCCGCCACCTTTCGGCAGTGTTGCTGGACCCGCTGATGGCGGTGGCCCGCAGCGAGACGCGTCTCTGGAAAGCACGCTGGCCAAGTTGAAGGCCGCGGAGCTCCCGAAGTTGGAGTGGAAGGGAGGTGTCAAGGAGAAGCCGGGCATCTTCGAGAGCTGGCTTCAACGCATCACCATGGACCTCGGCGGCATGCACTACCTCATCGAGCGGTACTGGGAGAAGGTGCTGGAGGTCGTGCAGGACGCCTACATGAGCTATCTTCGGCATGGGCCGTTGGATCGCCCTGCGATTCGTCCTGCTCAGCCCCGTCAGTGGATTGATGCCGGGCTGGACGCTATAAATTTCAACAGTTGCGAGTTGAGGTTAAGAGGGATCTTGATGGCGTTGGTGCCAGATGGCGTCAGGCAGGCGTGCTTGAGCACGAGGCAGACGGCGACCACCGACATCGTCTTCGCCGCCTACGTGGACGCAGGCCCGGGGACAGGAACTGACAAGGACTTCACGCTGAACGCCGTGGACACGGCGAAGGAGGTGGATACGAGGCTGGTGTACGAGGAGTTGCAGAAATGGAAGTTCGCAGCGACTCGTCTTGCTCGGATGGGCGTGACGCCGCCGGACCCGAGTCGACAGCTGGCCTCGCTGAAGAAGATCGTCAACCGGATGCTCGAGAAGGACCAGGAGGTCAAGCACCGGTACTTTGCGTTCATCGTGAGCCGCAACATGACAGGAGGTCTCATCAGCCAGGCTCAAGTGGATGAGTTGTGGCGCTACCTGTCGGCCGAGGCTCGCGAGTTCGCCGGCGTTCGCCCTGATAAAGAGAAGTTGGACCCTGCTGCCAAGGCCGCCAGAGCGGAGGCAGCACGACTCGCTAGAGCCTCCAAGGGGGATCCGAAAGGAGGTAAAGGGGACCCCAAAGGAGGTAAGGGCGACCCGAAGGGCAAGGGCGACAAGGGCGGCAACGGCGGCAAGGCCAAGACCGACCAGAGCGCCTCCGGGAGCCCTCCCAAGAAGGTCTGCACGTTCTTCGAGACGGCCGAGGGCTGCTCGAAGGGGGCACTGTGCACGTTTGGCCACCGCAAGTTGGCCCCAAGCGATGGGAAGTGCTTCAACTGCGGTGCGACGGCTCACAAGTCGTCGGAGTGCACTCGGCCAAAGGCGGCGGCGAAGGCAGCGCAGGCCCCTCCCTCGAATGCCCAGGCGTCTTCCCCGACTCCAAAGACCCCGACGGGCACGGTCGAGCAGGTCGCGGCGCAGACGGCCCGAGCTGAAGCTCGCGCCGAGCTGTTGAGCCTGCTGCAGATGGGGGACGCGCTGCAGCCTCCATCGACCTCGCGGGCTGCTGTTGCCAGCGATTTCTGGGACTCGGTTCCGATGTCCCCGGAGGCCTCTCCGAGAACATCCCGCACGGGCGGCCCCGCTGCGAGGACAGTGAGCGTCCGCGCGAAGGTGATGACGGCCGGCGGCAAGCGGATGCTGCTGGCGGATACCGGAGCCACCCATGAACTTCGAGGGGTGCGGGACCTGACCGACGTTCACCCCCGAGCTCACGACGTGAGGCTGAAGACGGCCACCGGAGAGCAGCCCGCCAAGATGCACGAGGAGATCGTGTACGTGAAGGGCGAGGGCCTCCAGGGGCTGTTCCAGCTGGCAGCATACATCGAGCAGCTGGAGCTCGAGATGGTGTGGAACACCGCGGAGTGCAAGGTTCGCATGCGCGATGGTCGGGAGTTGCATCTTCATCGCGATGGCGGCTCGATCTATATCTCGGAGGAGGACGCCGACGTGCTCAGGACAGCGCGGCGTGCGCAGCAGAGGCACAATTTTCGAGCGAGGCTCGTCGCCTTGGCTCGCAACCTCCATGGGGCGGCCGAGCTTCAGAGGCACCGCGAGGAGGGGCACTTGAAGTTCCTCGCTTCGTGCAGGGTGTGCCGAGGAGCGGCAGGGCGTCTGAGGCAGCACTTCAGGCACGATGTCTCTACCAGACCTGGTGGCCAGCTGAGCGTTGACCTCTCGGGCCCTCACTTGCCAGAGAGGTGGCCCTCAGGGCGGCCAGAGGACGCCCCGAAGTAGGCCGTCCACTTCGTGCTGGGCGCCTTCTCGGTGATGAGCCAGACGGAGATGGAGGTGTTGCGGAAGCGCGAGGAGGATGCTAAGAGAGGTGTTGCTGCTGGAGGTGTTCTTCAGGACGAGGGGCAGAGAGCAGAGAGCAGTGGTGACTTAGCTGCGCGAGTTGCCGCCGCGTTCGGGGTGGATTCCTTGGACGGGCTCTGCTTGCCGGTGAACGCGGCGGCTGTGAGACCAGCGGCCGAGGAGGAGGAGGCAGCTGGCGACGCAGCCCCAGAGGGAGGAGGTAAAGCAGAGGAGAAGCAGGAGGAGGGGCAGCGCGAGGCCAAGAAGACGTGGTACTACGTGCTCCCGCTGGAGAACAAGCAGGCTTCGACTTGCATAAAGGCCCTCGAGCGCATCATCGCCCAGATCCACTCCGAGTTCGAGGGCGCGGACGTGGTGTACAGGATCCACGGGGACCGGGCGAGCGAACTCACAGGGGCGCTGTTGAAGGAGCACTTCGCCAAGAAAAAGGTGGTGGTAACATCCACGCCTGGCTTCGAGGCCGATGCAAACGGCCGCGCCGAGAAGGGAGTGGGCCTCGCGAAGCTGAGGGCTCGCGCAATGCTGTTGTCCTTCGAGAACGTGGAGGACCGCCAGGCTGCGTGGCCGATGGCAGTGCAGCATGCGGCATGGTGTAGCCGCATGGAGGCGCAGGGGCGCGAAGTGAGGTGTCCTGCATTTGGCGACCAGGTGACGTCTCGCGTCAAGGACGTGCCCCGGTCGATGATGTCCGAGAGGGCCGTGGAGAATATTTTCTTGGGCGTGGACGGCGAATCGCCCAACGCGTGGCTTGTTGGTCGCAAGAACGTAAAGCAGAAGCGACCAGAGCTCAAGTGGATCATCGAATCTTCCAGCTCATTTGTGAAAGTGCCCACGGAGGAGCTGGCGCGAGGAGGGGGGCCAGGAGATGCAGAGGAGAGCGAGGAGGCAACGAGGTCTGGAGGAGGACCGGCGGCAGCAGGAGATGAACGTGACGATCGTGAGGACGTTCTCGGGGAGGTGATGCCAAAGGACATCAGCTGCCCAGCGTGCAGAGGGCAGCATAGGAATCATACGAGGGACGAGCACTGTCGCCTCGGACCGCTCCTCCGAGACGCTGGCGGTGGAGGAGCTTTTGATCGTGGCGACGGTGATGCATACTCGTGCCCAGCTTGCCGAGGGCGTCATGTGGCTCACACTCGCGACCACCGTTGCCGACGAGGCCCAGGAGGTGCTGGAGCGGCTCGTGCGGCTTCGTCCCATGGCCTTCCTGTCAGCCTTCTGGTACATCATGATGTTCTTCGAGATCGCGTTCCGTTCGCGAGCGCTGCCGAGACGAAGCTCGACGACGACGACGACGACGAGATGCCCCTTGAGTACCAGGAGATCGTAAAGGACGGCGGGGCGCAGGTGAAGAGCCAGAAGTCGGTGAACGCCAGCTTCGGCGAGGAGCGCGAGGGCTGGAGACAGGCGCTCCAGGAAGAGCTGGACTCGTTGCGGGAGAAGGACGTGTTCTGGCCCCTCGGTGCTCGAGAGCGCGGTGGCCTCCGTGCCCAGGGCATACTGCCGATGTCGACGGTGTTCGCCAAGAAGCCTCCTGACGAGGCCGGTCTCCGGAGGAAGCGTGCACGAGCAGTGGCATGTGGAAACTTTCAGCCGGTCGTGGGCGAGAAGGAGCTCTACACCGCGAGTGTCGACATCGGATCGTTGCGGGCGTCCCTCGCCCTGGCTGCGACGAGCGGGTGGCACGTCGGAGCTCTCGACGTCAAAACGGCATTCCTCAACGCCGACCTCCCCGTCGACCACAGGGAGATCTTCGTGAAGCCGCCGGCAGCTTTCGTGAGGTTCGGCCTGGTGCCTCCCGGGGAAGTGTGGCGAGCCCAGAAAGCGATCTATGGGCTCCGGGCATCGCCCCGAGCATTGGCTGAGAAGCGGGACCACGAGCTCCTGAAGATGACGGTTGAGCTCGATGGCCGCCGATGCCGGCTGCAGCAGTCGTCTGCCGACCCAGCTGTTTGGGCGGCTCGCGACCAGGAGACCGACGAGACGTTAGGCCTCCTCCTCGTGTCCGTGGACGACTTCATTCCAATGGGCCCGAAGGGCTTGGTTGAGGCCCTCAATGCTGCAGTGTCGGAGGTTTGGGCCACGAAGCTCCAGGGAGTTTTTGGGCCGTCGGAGCCTGGCGTGCTCAAGTACCTCAGCGTCGACATCAACGTTGGCCGCGAGGGGATTTCTCTGTCGCAGTGCGAATACACCGAAGACATGCTCCAGAAATGGGGCCTCGGCGCATGCACGCCGACCGGAGGCCTCAACCTCGAGCGCGAGTCTTTCGAGAACTTCGAGGACGACGCGGACGACCCCCCAGAGACGGGCCAAGTCCGGCTAGCCCAGAGGACGGCTGGAGGCCTCCTGTGGCTGGCATCGCGAACTCGGCCAGACATTTCTTTCGCTGTCAGTAGGGCCGCTGCGTTGTCCACCAGGCGCCCCGCCGAGGCCCTCATGATAGGCAAGCGGGTCCTTCGATACCTGGCTGGCACCCGTGGCTTCGGTCTGTTTTACGCGGCGGGCAGCGCGGGTGACACCGAGGAGTCCGACAAGATTGCGCTCAAGGTCTACACCGATGCTTCGATGGAGGAGGCCAGCGCCCAGAGCGGGGTGGTGGCCACCATGTTCGGCCAGGTCGTGGATTGGAGGAGCACCCGCCAGGCGGTGGGGCCACTCAGCACCGCCGAGGCGGAAGTCGAAGCAATTGCGGTCGGGGAGAGGATGCTGGGAGCTACGACGGCTACCTTGGAGTCGCTGGGATTCCCAGTGTCGCCGGAGATGCTCGGCGACAACACGGCTGCGAACTTGGCGTCGTCAGGGCAGGGGTCGTGGAGGACCAGGTCTCTGACTACAAAAGTGCACGCGGTGCGCTCGCGCGTGCAGAGAGGTTTGCTGAAGATTACTCAGGTAGGCACCGCTGACCAGCGCGCCGATGGGTTGACCAAGTCAGGCGGCCCGAAGGCGATGTCAACTTTCAGGTCACACCTCGGGCTGCGCTCCGTAGTGTGATGGTCCCCGCGATCCCGCGACCTAAGGCTGGTTTGGGCCCTGGTCGCGAAGGCTCCGTGTCCGACGAGGACCAGCACGGAGAGGAGGAGCGTGAATCGGGGGATCTCCGGACATATCCGCCACACGCGTCGGGAGCAGCAGCATTCAGCTAGCCGCTTGGCACGGTATGTAATATATACATATTTTTGGGGTGGCCTCCCCTGAGGCCTCCCCGGGCATTGCATCCTTGTTTTCTTTGTCGAAGGGTCTGGTCCTTACGGTATCAGCTCATCCAGAAACAGGGGCTGCGCTCAAGGAGCCAAGCCGATGTCTTGACTCACTTAGCTTTCACAAGGACCTTTATCCCACAAAGTGGGATAACGCATGTTTAATGCAAACGAAATTCGTGACATGTTCGTTGTTTCGTGTTCGCTGCCGTGCTGTGCGGTGCGTGAGGTATAGCATAGCACGGCATGAAACGGACCACGCGGGAACCAACAGTAGAATCGTGGTGCTGCCCCTATGTTAGCACGCGTAGTTACAAGTTCCCGTGGTGCTGCCCCTATGTCAGCACGCGTAGTTACAAGTTCCCGTGGTGCTGCTCCTATGTCTGAACATGTGTCTCAAGATCTCTGGGGGCTTAGCGGCAACGCCGCCTCCAGGGATGGGTTGCAATGTATTTTGCACTCTAGGTCAGCAGCTTCAGGCCGACTTTCGCCGTAACGCTGCACTTTGGCTCAAGATGCGGAGTCTGGAGGAAAAAGACTCTTCCGCCCCAGGCGTGGTGAAGCGGAGGGCGGTGCCTCAGCGGCAACGCAGGCTCCTCCTCCGCCTAGCCACGTCAGTGGGCACCCTCTTACGTTTGCACCTCCGCTACCCTCACAATCCCAATACTCGACACTCATTCCCCATCCCGCCAGCATTGGCACTTCATCTTCTCAAGCTCCTGAACGAGGGGACCGAGGTATCGGAGTTGGTGGAACTCGTCGAGACCACAGTGGGCCCGACCAGCCGGACCCGAAGCAAGAAACAGAAGAAATGAACCCTTGGGGTGGACAATACCCTGCGTACTACCCAGTGGGCGACCACGAGGGGCTCACAAGCCCACCCCCTCCCCCTCCCCCTCCCCCTCCCCCTTCCCCCTTCCCCCTTCGCCTCCTCCGTCTCCTCCGTCTCCTCAGTCTCCTCCTCCTCCTCCTCCTCCTCCTCCTCCTCCTCCGCCTCCGCCTCCGCCTCCGCCCTCGCCTCCGCCTCCTCCTCCCCCTCCCCCTCCTCCACCTCCTCATCCTCCCTCCTCCTCCTCCTCCTCCTCCTCCTCCTCCTCCTCCTCCTCCTCCTCCTCCCTCCTCCTCCTCCTCCTCCTCCTCCTCCTCCTCCTCCCCCCCTCCCTCCCCTCCCCCTCCGCCTCCCCCTCCGTCCTGACGGGGAGGCGCGGCGGCAAGGGGGCAGGGCGGCGCCGCCTGTGCGCGGTGCTCCGGACCCAGCGGCGCACCATGATGGCGAACGCCTCCACAGTACGAGGCCAGTACCAGGCAAAATCGGACCAAGAGAAGTCTGCGATCTAGGAAATCCAGCGGGAGCTCTGGAGGATGGGTCGGGCGCCGCGGCCGTTCCAGAGCGCTCCGAGAGCGTCCCGGAACGCTCTGAAACCATGTGTCCAGGTCCTGGACCCGTCCGACCCCACACGTGGCCTCGCTCTCCCCGCATCCTCTAGGTAACGTGGGGTGCAATATGGCGACCTCGATCCCTGACTTTGTGTGGGGCCTCCGACCAGACAAGACATTTGGGGCCAAACTCGGGACATACGAGAGGGGGAGGCCAATCTTCGATAGGGGTGCGTCCGAGAACCCTGTTGGGATGTACCCCCGAACTGCCCGTCTTTTCGGAACGGCCTGGTTCCCAACCGTCATGAGGTGTTGGGTATGGGTCCGTGTTTTGCAGAGACACTCCGCTTCCCTCCTCCTTCCCTCCTCCCATACCCTCCTTCCTTCCTTCCTTCCTCCTCCTCCCTCCTTCCCTCCCTCCTTCCTTCCTTACTTCCTCCTTCCCTCCTTCCTTCCTTCCTTCCTCCCCTCCTCCCCTCCCTCCTCCTTCCCTCCTTCCTCCTTCTTCCTCCTTCCCTCCCTTCCTCCCTCCTCCGCCTCCCTCCTCCATGGGTACTTCCTTCCCTCCTTCCGTCCTTCCTCCTCCTCCCTCCTCCCGTACCTGCCTCTAGTTACCCTCCGCAGGTCAATTTCAGCGTTTTCTTACACGTTTCGTAGCCCCACAGGGGGCTCAATCTAAGGCCCAACAGTTTCCGTTCGCATGCCTGGTCCACGCAAGTTTGGCGCACCCCTCACACGTTTCGTGGCCCCATACGAAGCTCCACCTAAGACCCAAGAATTCTAGTCCACATGCCTAGTCCACACCAATGCGGCGAACAATTACACGCTTCGTATAGCCTGCGTGCGCATGCCTGGTCCACACCATTTCGGCGCACCCCTCAAACGTTTCGTGGCCCCATATGAAGCTCCACCGAAGGCTGAAAAATCTGTGTCCGCATGCCTCGTCCATGCCATGTCGGCGCACCCCTCACATGTTTCGTGGCCCCAGAGGGAGCTCCACCCAAGGCGCAAAAATCAGAGTCCGTATGCCTGGTCCACGCCATTCCGGCGCACTCGTCACACGTTTTGTGGCCCCATACGAAGCTCCACCTGAGGCCTAAAAAGCTGCGTTCGCATGCCTGATCCACACCATGTCGGCTCAAATGTTTTGTGGCCCCATCAGGAGCTCCACATAAGGCACAACAATATGCGTCCGTATGTCTGGTCCACGCCATTCCGGCGCATCCCTCACACGTTTCGCGGCCCCAGCGGAGCGCCACCTGGGACAACAGTGGCGGCGTTCTTATGCCTAGTCCGCACCACATTGGCGTGCCACTCACACGCTTGCTGGCTCCAAAGGGAGCTCCATCTAAGGCCCATAGGGAACTCCACCTGAGGCCCCACTGGCCGTGTTAACATGCCTGGTCCACACAATGTCGGCGAGCCCGTCACAAGTGTCGTGGCCCCATCGGGAGCTCCACCTGAGGCCCCAATGGCTGCCTTCGCATGCTTCCTCCAGACCGTTTCGGCGCACCACTCGCACGTTGCGCGGCCCCACAAGGAGCTCCACCTGAGACCCCAGTGGCTGCGTCCGCGTGCCTCGTCCACATCGTGCCGTCACACCCCTCACACGCCTCGTGGCCCCATAGGGAGCTAGGGCGCTCCACCGAAGGGCCCAATGGCAAGAATCGCATGCGTGACCGCGCCCATCTCGGCACACCCCTCACACGCTTCATGGTCCCATAGGGACAGAGCCGCACACATTTCGGTACAGTCCTCACGCACTTCGTGGCCCCGTAAGGAAGCTCCAACCAACGCCCCGCCGCATGCTGCCCCCCCCCCCCCCCCGCGGCCGCGCCGACAGACGCGCAGACCATCCGTAACAAATTGCATCTAGATGCAACCCTCTACGGTCGACCTCTGCGATCGCATCAGCAACGTCGCTCCGTCTCTCCTGCGCACGTCTCAGTTCTTGTGCTAGCCCCTTCCCCCAAATTTCCACCTGTCATGCGGTACCCGCAGCTGCATCCAGTTGGGTCCTTCGCCATGCTATCTCTCAGGGGAGGTACTCTGAGATCGGGGGCAGGGCATCACCTGCGATCCTCCACCTCCCAGGAAGGGGGCCGGACAATCAGGATCGAGCGTTGGGGATCGCATTTATCGGGGGCGTTGCTTGTTCGGTTCTGCTCCGGTCTTCCAGGGGCTTCCATAGAGGCGCCCTGGGGACCTCGGCAGCTAGAGGGAGTGCAGAACAGAGAATGAGGAAATCGAGCGAGCGGTTGAGGCCGATGATGATGCTGCTGCTGATGACGAAGCTGATGAACATTAGGAGTGTGACGATGAGGATGATCACGATGATGGTGGCGACGATGATGCTGCTGATGAAGTTGAATTTGATGATGAATACTAGGAGGATGAGGAGGTTCGAATGAGGGCGTTCTGTGCCATGTCTGAATCGACCTCGATCTTATACCTCCCTCGGTCTGGCTGTCTACCCGACCACCCCAACCCAACCCGAAGACCCGAATTTGACCCATATTTCGGGTTGGGGGGTACGGGTTCCGTGTGTTTTTTCAATGTTCCCCGACCCCCCCCCCACTGGAAATGGAGGGCTAATTAGGGCCTTCGGGTTGGGTCGGGGTGGTTTGGTGGGTGGTGACGGTCTGGCTGTCTGGGTGTGTGTGTGTGTGTGTTGTTCCTTCGCCAGTGCGACGGAGTCTTTCGATTCATCCTGCGGCCGTTGGGCACCCCGTGGCTGTGCTGTCCGGCCTGCACCGGGCCAGGAGGAGGGCGGGGCGACGACGGCGCCCTGCCTCTGGTGAGGCGGGGCCTGTTGCGTCATGCGAGGAAGAAAGAATCGCCGATTCATGCAGGCGGGACAACAAGCACATTAGGCCGCGGACGGGTGCAGGACCGGCAATTCGAAGAGAAATGGCACAGAACAGTGGCCATCAAGGGCTAGGGTAGCCCAGTCCGCGGCGACAGGTGGGGCGATTGCTGCTCCTCTTCCTCCTCCGCGTCCCCGCCCGTTCGTGCGCCTTTCGTCCACCTGTTGGGCCTTTGGGGGCAGTTCAGGGGGCCATCTGAAGCCATTTGGGGCAGCTCTTCTGCAATCCTCCATTCCCCCACGTTTACTGCGCCACCCCTCCGACATCCGCCTGTGTGTTGTTCTCAATCCGTTGCCCCAGAAGTCCCGCCCGCTGACATTGTGACACGTTCTCGCCCTGGAACACATGTGTTGATGGTCCATAGGCCTGATACTGGATCCCAGGGGCCGAAGTCAAAAAAACGCGCCCGGATAGAACACACACATACCGTCGGCAAACAAAAAAGGTTCTCATGCCGTAGCTCGGCTGTCTGGCGGCCGTCCGGGACGATCTGGGCACCCCTGGGAAGCATTCGGCGAGGCGAAGCTGGGGAAACCAAAAGGTACCGATACTGGTACTCCCCGGACCTCTCCCAGGGTGCGTTCTGACCAGGAGTTCGGGGCGAATCCAGCGGTGGCGACGAGGGCCGCCCAGGAGGCCCCCAAAGGGGAAAACGAGGGGAGGGTAGAGCTATGGGTGCCTCCTCCTCCTCTGAGAAGCTGCTGGGGAACGTCCCGAGGCGAGAACACCTCCGGGAACCTACGGCGACGCCGGGCTTCAGAACGTCGGCCCGTCGCCGCCCGCCCGCCGCGCCGGCTCCTGCTCGGACTCCGTCTCCGACTCTGCCTCCGCGGCCGCAGCGGCCTCCGCGACCGGGTCCCAGGGCAGGCGCTCTGCCCCTGGAAGCGCGCGACGCGCTCGGGGGCGGCGGCGGCGTCGGCGGAGCCCCGCGGCCGCGGGGGGGGGGGCAGGGAGACAGGGGAAGGAGACTAGAGGCCTCCCAGACGGGGTCGTCGTAGATGGGGTCGGAGGATCGCGCCGCATCGCCGATGCATCGGCGATGCATCGGCGATGCACCGGCGATGCATCGTCGACGTCAACGTGAGGCAAGTCGGGCTCCACATCGAGCCCCTCATCGGCGATGCATCGGCGATGCGGCGCGGTCCTCCGACCCCATCTACTCCGACCCCATCTAGGAGGCCTAGGGGGACGGAGCGGAGAAGGGAGAGGGGAAACGGACCCTTTGGTCCTGGTTTCCATTTTTTTTCGAGCCGGGCGCTTTCGCCCAGTCTGGGGCCCCGGGACCGTCGCAAGGCCGTCCAGAAAGAAGGGATCTGGGGCTCGTGTCGTGATTTTTCAGGATGTTGCGTTTTTTTGTGTCATCGGATCTTATGGGAGTGAGGGATGGGGGAATGGGAGAGATGATAATGAGGTAATCAGGAGGGGGAAGGAAAAGAGAGGGGGAGGGAAGAAGAGGGCGGGAGGAGGGGTAGGGAGGAGGAGGAGGAGGAGGAGGAGGGAGGATCGGGGCGGGGCGGGGGGAGATGAGAGGGGGAGGGGGGAGGAGGAGATGATCAGAAGTGGGAGGAGGAGGGAGGATTGGGGGAGGGAAGAGAGGGCCAAGCTCGGTGCGCTCGCGTCGTATCTGACGTCCTAAACCCTCCCGCCAATCCCTTACCATGGCGTAGACACCCTCTCTGATCGCACAGTCGGATGTCGAGCAGGGCAATGATCGCGAGAGGGGACGCGATGCATGGTAGAGCACGGCATGGCATGGCGTAGAAAAAACACGGCAGAGCGTAGCATGCCATAGCACGGCGTGGTATTGCGCAGTGAAGCATTGCATCACAAAGCATTGCAGCGCAAAACATGGCATCGCACAGCGGCGCAGAACACAACATCGCACAACATGTCATGTCATGGCGCCGGGCTCCTTGGAGGGTAAGCATCTTCGAACGGTCCGGGTCGGTCAGGAGTCGTGGCTCCATGCTCCTTTGGCTCTCCGAAAAACTCCACACAAGGCAGGGCTGATGGAGAGCACCCGCTCGCTCTACATTCAACATCGCTTTCTCAAAGCAGAAACTGGACTCCCGCTTGATACTTCCAGAAAACGACGACGCCCCAAAGTGTGGGGGGGGGTGCGGCCCCCCAAAAAAACAACGAATCGGCACCGAATGTTTAATCACTTCTGATGTTTTTTTTCGAGGGGGGGGGGACAGTTTGGAAACTTTGGGGCCTTTTTGGAAGGACCGGAAACGCCCGCGCTGCAACGGGAGCACGATTTGGAACAACCAGAGGCGCAGAAATGGGGCCAGCGCTTCAGCGTGAGCAGCATTTTGAACAAAAAACAAGCGGAAACACATTTCCAGGGAATCCTGTGAAAGAGACAATGCGCGAAGGGGGGCCGGATACCTTCCGGACGTCATCAGGGGAGAGAAAGAGAGAGGAGAGTAGTATTCATATTGCGTTATTGTTGAGGGGTATGGCTGAAGGGGACGGCGGAGGGGTGGGCGAAGGAGGGAGGAGGGAGGAAGATGATAGGGGCGGGATAGTGAATAGGATGTGGGAGGCTGTCAGTGAGGACGGAGGCAGAGAAAGAAGAGATAGATGTGTGAAATTAGGACGAGGAAAGGGGAAGGAGAACAACCGCCGACCCTGTCTGCGATAGCCTTCAGCCTCCTTCCTCATGCGCACCAGTCCAAGGGACATCGAGCAATGCTGAAATCATCCATTCAAAGCCTCTTCCATTTGATCCCTTCCTTGCGCCGATTGAACTTGAGTCCCCCGCTGACTGCCAACTTCTCGGGGCCGTTTGGAGCCTCTAAGGGATCTCCTCTGGCCTACTTCAAGCCTCGTACGCCTCCTGGAGGCCCCTCGGGAACATCACGGGGCTTCTTCGGCGCCTCATGAAAGCCTCGTGAAGCCTCTCGAGGGCCCTGGGAGCGCCTGATCCCGAGCTTCCCCAACACCTCCGGCTGCCTCTTTCATCAGGGTCGGCGGACCTGGCCGTCAAGCCTTCTCAAGACTTTCCTCCTCCTCCTCCTCCTCCTCTTCCTCCTCCCGTCCATTCTCGAAGGGCACTCCGTCCGGGAGGCAGAATGTTTCCATCGTCGTGCAAGTGAACCAAGCAAACTAGAAAAGGCCGCATGCCTCTGGACATTCGCACCGATTCTTCTGATTTCGCAACTTCCTTCGGCTCCTGTGGTGAACATGGCCCGACAATGAAACGCCACGCCCCATGCGGCGACGCTGAGGAACCTGCCGACATACGGCAACTTCAAAACTTTACGTGGCTCCTGGTTTCTGACACCGCGTCAACCGGCCTTGACTCTTGAGCGATCTCCACTCAGGACTGGGGTGGAGGCCACCAGGGGTGGCTTCCCCATCTTTCGCGTGGACTCTTTGCGCCGTGGGTGTGGGGGCAGACGAAGGGGGGAAACAACAAGGGAGGGCTTGGCGATTCAGCTCGCGTAGCCGATTTCTCCGTCGCCTCGTGGCGCCAGAGGCGCCACTGTACGGAGGGAAGCGCCTGGCGACGGAGCAGCAACCAGCTGCATGCAGCAGAAGTCGTTCCCCCTCACTGGGAGCGGCGCGGGGGATTAGACCACTCCACTGAGTGGACGGAGCCCACTCGGCCCGGATCGAGCCACCTGCGGCAATGCCAGACGGATCGATACAGTCCACCTTGCCACCAGCCCCTGAGACCCCACCCTCCGATCCCAACATTCCCGATCCCCCCCGTTCGCCCGACCCGAAAATTGCCGTCTGCCTGTGGGCGCCCCTGTGCTCGTTACTGGCGCCTGGCTTCAAGCGTCCAGCCTCGAACGTCCGCGCGGTCCTTGGCGCCGTGCCAAGGCCGCCGGCGAACCTGCTACAGGTCCTCAAGGAGATCTCCAAGGAGGCCACCATATTATTCCTCCAATGGGCATCGTTTAACCGATCCCTATCCCAACGGGCGTGGCCTGGGCCCCACTGGCCGATTTACCACCTAGATGGGGACTTAGGCTGTTCCCTTCCAGTTTCGAGGGACATATTCCAAACTGGGATAGTGGGACGGTTGGGATGGGGACGAGGACATAGAACATAGATCGGGAGAACGATACTGGTCCAAACCCCCAGAGGCGGCGAAACCCTGAGACCCGACGCAGCGAAACGTTTTGCGACTTTGCAGACGTTGCTCCGGGCACCATCGCTTTACGCCGTTTTTTTGAGCCCGACCGATCTGTGAGGGCCCTAAGGCCCGAAACCAAGCAAAACCGCTCAGCTCGAAAGTATCAAACCCATGGGGAGGAGGAGGAGGAGGAGGATGAGGAGGAGGGGGAGGAGGAGGAGGAAGAGGAGGAGGAGGAGGATTTTTTTTCCTGCGCGGTGCCATTCACCTCTGACAAAATGTGGAGCAGCATCGAGGGGCTACAGCTCAACCTGGCCCGTATCTTAGGTACTCTGTGACCAGGGGCCAACCTGGAGAGTGACTCCAGGGGACGTTGGGTGAATTCCCTGGGAAATCTGCTTCCAGGAGTAGCGAGCGCCCGCACTGGTGGGGGAGCCCAAGCAATCCTTGGCCAGATTGCGCACCGTGCCGTGTCCCGAGTAGGCCTTGCAGCGCAAACAGACGACGAAGGAGGCCCCGTCGGAACACTCTAAATTAATCGCTCTATGCCGGAGACTGGCCAGAGCTGCCGGATCTACGTTAGGCGGAGGAGGAGGAGGAGGAGGAGGAGGAGGAGGAGGAGGAGGAGGAGGAGGAGGGGAGGAGGAGGACGAGTTGGAGGAGGAGGAGGAGGAGGAGGAGGAGGAGGAGGCGGAGGACGAGGAGGAGGAGGAGGAGGAGGAGGAGGTGGAGGAGGAGGAGGAGGAGGAGGAGGAGGAGGAGGCCGAGGAGGAGGAGGAGGAGGAGGAGGAGGTGAGGCCTAAGCGGTGGCCTCCGCGGGGCCCCTGGGCTCCGGAGGGCCTCGCGCAAGGGCCCCGCGCCCGCCTCCGCGGCGGCTCCCGGGAGGCCTCTGCGCCGCTGGGGGAGCCCCCGCGGAGGGCCCCCTCCGCAGGCCTCCCAGGGCGCCCAAAGAGCGCGCCCGATCCCGCACAAAGCAGACGTCGTGGCGCTGCAGAGCGCGCCAAGGCGATCGGGCGCCCAAGAGCGCGCCAAGACATCGTGGCGCTGCAGCCATCGTGGCGATCGGGCGCCCAAGAGCGCGCCCGATCGCCCACAGGGCGCGGGTGGGAGCTATCGGGCGCTACGGGGCGCCGTTTGATCGCCAATCGGCGGTGCTGGGCCATTTGGGCGCTAGTGGGCGAGTCGGCGCTATGGGGCGCTACCAGGAGCTATTGAAAACTACTGGGCTGACTTTCAACAACGACCGAAGACAACGACGTTTGCATCGCGCTGGTGTTTAGAACCAAAAAATGAAAAAGAAACCAAACCTTTCAAACGAGTGTTTAAAACGAAACCTGAATTAAGCGAAAACGGAAAACGACACGAGGCCGCCATTCAGGGAGAACACAAAACCAACAACTCAAAGAATGTCGCCGACAACGCTGGCAACAAAAACCAAACACGAAACGAAGACATGGAACGTTGGCTGTGGCCAGGGCAGCATTGGCTGGGGTTTGGGGCCTCGGCTAAGGCGACATGCGAGACTTTGGCTTGGGCTTGGGCCTGGCAAAACGACCAAATGAATCAACAGAACCACATAAGGGAAAACGAACCGGGGCTGCGGCGAGGGCTAACAGGGCCGGGGCCGTTGCGAGGGGCGAAGTCCGATTTGAGGCCTTTGCAAAAACAACCGAAAAAACAACGAACTCGAGCTGCGGCGACGGCCAGGGCCTGGGGCTTCGGCGGCTGTTGAGGCTCTGGGTGGGGGCTCGAGCAAAAAAAACGAATAACGAACCCAGCCTGCGGCTACGGCTGAGAGCTGGGCCAAGGTGGGGGACGAGATTCTGGCTGGAGCCTGTGCCAAACAAAACGCGCAGCGACTCGGAAAAGGAAACCAATCCCCCAGAAGCCGTGGCTGGGGCCGAGGCAGCTAGGGCCCAGGCTGTACGAGTGAAACATGTAAACTGTTTTACTGGAATTCTGACGCTGACATGGGGCCGTACAATGTGAAACAACACAAGGATGACACGTGTCACCCCGACAACCTTGTGAGAGAACGACTTGTTTCACTCATGTTCAGGGCCCTGACATGGAACCATTCAAAATGAACCAACTCAAAAATGGCACGTGTCACCCCGACAACCGCGTGATAAAAAACAATTGATTCACTCGAGTTCTGGGCGCTAACATGGGGCCATACGATGTGAAACATTACAAGGGTGACGCGCGTCAACCCGAACACTGTGTGGGCAGAACTTACTGTTTCAGTCGAATTCTGGGCGCCAACATAGGGCCATACAATGTGAATCCACACAAGGGTGACACGTGCCACCCCGGTAATCGCGTGGGTAACGCTAGCTGCTTCACTCATATCCTGGACGCGAACATAAGGCCACACAATGTGAAACCACACGAAGGTGACACGCATCACCCCGAAAACCGTGTGAAAAGACATTGTTTCAACCATATCCTGGACGCCGACACGGTGCGATACAATGTGAAACAACACAAGAGAGACACGTGTCACCCCAGAATCCATGTGAACAAAAAACGGTAATTCCAGTCCACTCCTGGACGTTAACATGGGGCAACACAACATTAACAACACAAGGGTGACACGTGTCACCCCGAAAACCGTGTGTGGAAAAAAAACATGTTTTACAAGTATTATGGATGCCAACATAGGGCCATGCAATGTGAAGCAAGAAGGGTAACACGTGTCACCAAGAAGACCGTGTGAGAAACAAGCGAATTGATTCACCTGGATTCTGGACGCCAACATGGGACATAATAAGACAACACACATGTCACACGCGCAAGCCCGAACGCCGTGTGAGAAAACCCATGTGTGTCACAAGTAGCTTGGACGCGATGACTGGGGCATACAATGTGAAACAAAAAGGTGATAAGTGTCAACTTGATAGCTGCGTGAGAAGCATCACTTGTTTGACTAGAGTTCTGGGCGCTCGCATTGGGCCATAAACTGGGAAACATTACAAGGGTGACGCGTGTCAGTCCGAAAGCCGTGTGAGAAGAACCATATGCTTCACCCAGCACAAGGGTGACGGTGTCACCCCAAACACTGTGTGAGCAAGACTAAATGTTTTAGCCGAGTTCTGGACGCCAACATGGGGGCACACATTGTGACACAATACAAGAGTGACACGAGTCGCTCCGAAAACCGCGTGAGACAACCCAACTGCTTCACTCATATCCTGGACGCGAGCATGGGGCCACATAATGTAACACCACGAGGGTGACACGAGTCACCCCGAAAATCGCGTTAGGAGAACTACGTGTTTCACTTGTATTCTGGACGCCAGCATGGGGCCATACAACATGAACCCACACAAGAGTAGCACGTGTCACCCGAACATCGCGTGCGAAGAAACAATTGTTTCACTTGTAATCTGGACGCCACCATGGGGCCATAACATTTGAAACAACTCAGGGGTGGCACGTGTCACCCCGAACACCACGTCAGAAAACCAATTGTTTCACTGGTATTCATGACGCCAGCATGGGGCCGTACAATTTGAACCACACGAAGGGTAACACGTGTCAACCCGAACACTACGTGAGCAAAACCAATTGTGTTACTAGTGTCCTAGACGCCGACGTGGAGCCATACACCGTGAAACAACACAAAGGTGACACGTATCACCCCGAAAATAGCGTGAGAACAGCCAATTGTGTCATTCGTGTTCAGGACGCTCGCACGGGGCCATACAGTGTGAAAACACACAAGGGGTACCGAGTCACCTCGGTGTCATCGCCTCGAAAGCCGCGTTAGAACAACCGAGTGTTTCACTCGCATTCTGGACGCCAACATGGAGCCATGCAAGGTGAACCCGCATAAGGGTGACAAGTGTCACCCCGAACATCGTGTGAGAAGAATCCATTGGTTCACTCGAATTCTGGGCGCTGACATGTGAAACGTTACCGGTGTAATGCGTGACACCGCGAACACTGCATGAGGAAACCAATTGTTTCAGTCGAATTCTGGACGCCAACATCGGGATATACAGTGTGAGACAACGCAAGGGTAACACGTGCCATCCCGAAAATCGTCCGGGAAAACTAATTGGTTCACTCGTATTCTGGACGCTAACATGGGGCCATACAATGTGAAACAACCCAAGGGTGACAATGTCACCCCGAAAACCGTGTAAGGACAAAACCAACATTGTGTCACTCGACCTGTAAGGAGCGAGCCGTAGGCAATCGCCTGAGATTTCCAAAGATCTGGGACCCGATCCCTAGGGATCCCCAGGAATTCTTGATTCCTGAAGATCTGAGCCCAGATCTCTAGGGACTCCCTCAAGATTTCTACACATATGACCCAAGACCTCTAAATATTTCCGAAATGTCCATTTGGATCCGAGCCCAGATTCCAGCAGATTTCCTAAATTCTCCACGGTTTCCCTGTATATAAACTCTGAGCCCAGCTCCCTCGGAATCCCGATGGAATTCGCAAATCAGAGCCCAAATCCCAAAGGATTTCTAAGGATATGAACCCAAACCCTTTGGGATTACCTGGAGATCCCTAGGGATCGGAGCCCAGATCCGCAGGAATTCCTGACGGATCCGCTCAGGTCCCTCGGGACCACCATGTGGGTCAGATTCTTGAACTGGATCGCATTCTAGAGTTCCAGATCCGCGAAAAGCCGACTCCCCGTGGGAGCGGATAGACGTCAAATCCCGTTTTGTCTTGGCTCCCCATCTGTAGGGGGGTAAACGCCTAAATCCCATCGTTGGCCAAACGCCGGCGTTTGGCCAAATCCCGCTTTAGGCGAGATCTCGTTCTTGGCGTTATCACCCCCCTGACAGACGCACAAACAAAAGGAAACACGACACGAACACCTGGAACGAGGGCTTGGGGCTGCGGCAGGGGCCGGGGGCCCAAGCTGCAGCTCGAGGCAACAACAACAACGACGAGGGAAGAAACAACGGAAGCAACAACAGAACACACGCCCAGAAACTATAGCCAGGGCGAGAGCCGAGATCCCAGCTGAGGCTTAAGCAGTATACGATGCCACAAAAGCGAAGCGACACACAAAACGAAGCGTACACCCAGAGCTATGACTGGGGCTACGGCAGAGGCCGGAGCCCAGGGTAAAGCTCAGGTCGGGAGTGCAACAAAACAGATGGAACAACAACAACACAAGGTACGACAAAACGACACAGCAGCAACACAAGGGAACGAACAAAAAGAAACAACAATGAAATAAGGAACAACAACACAAAAAGTAACAACAACAAAAATAACGACAACAGCAACAACAACAACAACGAAACGAAACGAAACAAAAAGGAACGACCGTCCAAACGCTAAGGCCAAAGCGAGGGGCGAAAGCATGGCTTGGCCATGGGCCACCGACAACGAATAGCAACGTCAGAACATACAACAACGAAACGAAACATCGAGCAACTGCAAACTCTTCTATTCAAAACATACGCGCGATGTTCAAACGCGTGTACAACGAATGTGAACACCACAACGGAACAACAACGAACAACGAAACGAACAACGAAACAAGTGTACACACCACGCTAAACAGTGTTGTGCTCGGTCCTTGGCTTTCAATCCTAGACGAGCGGAAATGCTTCGTGACTTGCAGTTGAAGTTTGATTGGAGAGAACACGCGAGAGTACAAAAGAGCCTCCCCACGGGCCACATTGCCGTAGAAACGTAGTGGCGGAGTCGACCTACTAATCAAACTCGAACGTCTCTGAGATCAGGGGCCCACCGGGAAGGCTTGAAGTCATGGTCGCGAAACACAGGACACAAAGGGTACCCTCGATAGTTTGCGGGGTCGACCTACTAATCAGAGGTCAATCAGGAAGCCTTGAAGGCCTGGGTCAGGAACCACAGGACGCAAAGGGGTACCCTTGACTTTTCGTGGGGCCGACCTACTGATCCAACTCGACCGTCTCTAAGAAGATCGGAGGCCCCTCGGGAAACCTGGAAGGCAGGGGTCCCGAAGCACAGAGCGCGAAGGGTACTGCTCATCGAACCCGACTTTCTCGCGCAAGCCCGCGCCGAGGCCTCCTGGAGCCAGCCGTGGGGGGCCCCGGTAGAAGCCTGCTGGCGGGGGGGGGCGGGGCGGGCGCCGCTCCTGCCGGCGGCTCGCGGGGCTCCAGGGGGGCGGGCTGCGGGTCCTGGCGGGAGGCGGTGGCGCGAGGCGATTGCCATGGCGACGACGACGATAATGACGACGACGACGATGATGCTAATGGTGATCAGGATGCCGACGATGATGCTGCTGCTGATGATGCTGATGCTGATGATGCTGATGCTGATGATGGTGGTGGTTGTGGTGGCAATGACGGGACGGTGGTGGTGGTGGTGGTGGTGGTAATGTTGATGACGGTGGAAATGATGACGATGATGATAATGATGATGATGATGGTGGTGATATGATGATGATGATGATGATGATGATGATGATGATGCTGATGCTGCTGATGCTGCTGCTGCTGATGATGATGCTGATGCTGCTGATGCTGCTGCTGATAATGATATTGTTGTGGTTAGTGATAATGAGTGTGATGGTGATGATGATGATGATGATGATGACGATGGTGGTGGTGAGGATGGTAAAGATG
This sequence comes from Prorocentrum cordatum, assembly GCA_963575745.1. Taxonomy (NCBI): domain Eukaryota; class Dinophyceae; order Prorocentrales; family Prorocentraceae; genus Prorocentrum; species Prorocentrum cordatum. The sequence continues at coordinate 72,987 of CAUYUJ010007180.1, forward strand.
ACGATGACGACGACAACGCAAATGAGGCAGCGCTCAACGGAACACGAGCGATGCTCGACATGCCAGCAAGTTGGATTCGACGTGCACCGGGCCACGAACCACCCACGAGACACGCGGATGCGGGCGGCGAGGGGCCTCGGGACCCCCGAGCGGGACCGCCGACGGACTCTTCGCGGGCGCCAGCGAGCCAAGCCCGGCACGCGCCATGATGTTGGTGATGGTAGTGATGGTGGTGATGATGATGATGATGATGGTGGTGATGATGATGATTACGATGACGATGATGATGATGATGATGATGATGATGATGATATGATGATGATGATGATGATGATGATGATGGTGGTGGTGGTGGTGGTGGTGATGATGATGCTATAGTTAGCCCATCTAGCTAATAAGGGCGCATGACCAGGATGCAAAGGCCCTGAGGGCCGTGCCGACTCTCTGCGGGCGGGGCGCGGCTGGCGAGAGCGGCCCAGGACGGGCCGCAGGGGAAGGATGAAAGGGCAACCTTGGAAAGTGGCCCATCTTTCTATGCGAGCTTACTGTACTGACGAGGTCGACTGCCATGACGGCAATGGTGACGTTGATGATGAGGCTGAGGATGCAGACGATGATGGTCATGATGGTGATGGTGATGGTGATGGTGATGGTGATGATGATGATGATGATGATGATGATGATGATGATGTTACTTGTGGTTGAAGAACTCCCAAAACCTCAGCCGATCTAATCACGAGCTCCCAACCGTCAGCAATCAAGTTTGGAATGATACCTGGTTTCCGTCGTCCCGACGAGAGAACATCATTAAGCGTGCCAAAGATGGAGTCCCGTTCGGTGGCAGAACACGCACATGAGCAACTGCTCGCGCGAGGGATTACACATATATCGTGCAATTGTTCACACCGCAACAAAAAGTCCCTGGGCAAGAGTGACCTTTAAGGCGCGGCTTTCGGGGGCCGCGGGGGGGGGACGGCAAATCCAAGCAGACACGCAGGCCCCCACCGAAGGTCACTCCAGCGAACGGTCACACGTGCGCGTAACAGACGGAGCCGGGACACTAAAACAAACCAGCCCGGGCAAACCCGTTCGAACTACAACCGCGGCACAGACCATGGGAGAGCCACGACGGGACACCACGAGATCGCCACGACGTGGCACTTTTGGGGCGAGAGCAAACAGCAATCGTGATCCCACCAACCCTTTAGGGCGTGAGTGGTTTAGGGCGCTTCTTCTTCTTCTTCTTCTTCCAACCCCCCTGATTTCCCTTCGGGGAGGGGTTTACTCAGAGTGCTTCCTCTTCCAACCTCCCTGATTCCCCTTCGGCGAGGGGTTTATTCCTGGCACGGCTAGAGTATGCGGCACCGCGCGCGGAGGCACGTGGCGCATCTGGCGCACCTCGCCCCAGCATCGCGCACATGGGCTCGGTTTTGGATCCCAGCGACTGTCCCCCCAAGACGATTGCTGAGCATGCTGAGGCTCGGGTGATATTTATGTGTTGGGAGGGCGGGTGGGAGTGAGCTAGACGGCTTGCTATCTAGGAGGGTGTCTTGACTCCTTCCTCTGATCTCTCCGCTGGACAAGAGACCCCTCAGAGGCCCCAAGAGGTTCCCCCGATGCACCCAAGACGCTCCAAGAGTCCCACAGGGGCCGCCAAGAGGCTCCCAAGAAGCCACAAGAGGACTCCAAGAAGCTCTTAAGAGACTTCCGACGAGAACCTGAAAGGCATCCAAAAAGCCTCTGGCATTTCTGCTCGGACTCCTCCTCCTCCTCCTCCTCCTCCTCCTCCTCCTCCTCTTTCCTCTCCCTTCATCCCCTCGGCCTCCCGCTCCCCCTCCTCCTCCTCCTCCTCCTCCTCCTCCTCCTCCTCCAATTTCTCCTGCATCCTCCTCCTCTTGGGGTATGACGGCTTCCCCTAAACCCTTATTCCACTGCATGCTCCTCCACATCACTCATCTAGGCAACTCGCCTGGGCATCGTTTCTGGAGAGGCCGGTGGGGTTACGCAAAGCGTCTGGAACAACTCTGGGGCATCACCAGTCCGACACCCAGGGAAACAACCGAAACTCGTCCACCAACTCTCGACCACGCGTCTTGCTGCCAGCGCCGTTCGCCGACCCCTCGCCCGCAGCCCGACGAGGGGCCATCCATTGGACGCCCGAGTTATCCGGGGTAACTCGGGTCCGGGGTAACTCGGGCTTGGATTCCCGAAAAACGAACCCGAATTAGCCCTGACCCGAGTTACCCCTGATGATTCGGGGCTCTGGACGCCCGAGTTATCCAGGGTCACTCGGGTCCGGGGTAACTCGGGTTTGGATTCCCGAAAAAGGAACCCGAGTTAGCCCTGACCCGAGTTACCCCTGATGACTCGGGGCTCTGAATCCATGCCTTACCGAGCCGCTTCTCACGCACCGGCGCACCCCCCCAAAACAGCACTGTGACAATTTGCTCCGCGGCCGGCGGGGTGACGGGGGCGGGCGCGCAGGGGCGCGGCATTCCAGCTCAAGCGAAGACCCAGATTACCGCGACGCCAGCTGCAACAGACCACGGGCTCCAACACGCCTCCGGCACAGGGTGCACCACGGCTGAACCTCAACGTCGTGTTCGTGCTGTTTTCGTGTCGCGCTGGGCTCCACCTGTTTTCCGCTGCCTCCTCCTGAAAATTCGCCGGCCCAACGGGCCAGGGCGTGCTAAGATCTCCGGTAACTGGTTAACAGTATTAACAGTATTTCTAGTTCGCGCGCGCGGGGCGGCCCCTGGGGGTCCCCCGGCGAAAAGTACCCCGACCAACGCCCGGTCGCCGCCCGACCGCCGCCCGACCAAGTCTACTCAGAGATGGTTTTCCTTCTGGGTGCGGCCTCTCAGGCTCCCCAGAGCGCGCTCAGAGTGCCCCAAGAGGCCCCCAAGACTGCCCAAGAGGCCCCCGAGACGCCCAAAGAGCGCTCGAAGACGCCGAAGATGACCCCAAGACGGCCCAAAAGGCCCCCAAGACAGCCCAAGAGGCCTCCAAGACGCCCCAAGAGCCTTCCAAGAGGCCTCCGAAGAGAGCCCCAAGAGGCCAAAATCGTTGATTTTCATTGGTTTTTTCTATGTTTTTTGTGTTCTGGCTTTTTCGGCTTCCGGACGCTCCAAGACGGCCCAAGAGGCCCCCAAGACCGCTCCAAGACGGCCCACGAAGCTCCCAAGACGGCGCCGAAACGACCCAAGAGAGCCCTCAAGACGGCCCAAGTGCCGCCCAAGACGGACCAAGAGGCCCCAAGACGGGCCCAAGAGGGACTCAGGAGGGATACCGAGAACTCAAAAATGGAGCCCTCCGTCCCAGAAGGCGCCCAGGAGGTCCCAAAGAGGCCCCAAGAGGCCTCCAAGAGGCCCCAAGATGTCGCCAAGAGGCCCCAGGAGACTCCCAGGAGGCCCAAAAGAAGCCCCAGAAGGCTTCAAACATGTCTCCCAGGCGCCCCCGAACGGCCTCTCAACAGACCCCAAGAGGCCCCCCAAAGAAGCATCTTGACGACGACTCTATTTCGCCCCATCGAGAGACGACCCCCAGGGAACTGCTTCACCATCAAAACTCCCCACGCAACGCGTCCGAACGACACCCGCCCCCAAGAGCGCAACATGGGCAACGAACACACAGACAAAAACCAGCGATGCCATATCACGGGCTGGCGGAATGAGCGAAACGATTCAATAAAAAAAACAAGACGCAGCCGGAGTCCAGCAAACCAACTTTTAGGTCCAGCCCTGTGGGGAACCATTCCGACGCAAACCTGCCGAGACACTACCAGGACGCTGTCGACGGCCACTGGGGCACACTGCCCACTCGATTGCTTGTCGCGGCGCAGGTGATCGCGCAGCGCGGCGCGTCCGAGGCCTGCTTTGAAGTCGAGCGTGTTCTCCTACGGGCGGTTTTTGGACGAACAAGTAAGAGACTCAACACATACCCAAAAGTGATTGAACACTATTAAAAAACATCGTCCCCTAACTACTTGTTTAAAAACTATGTTTGAATAGTCCTACTGTAGAGGGCGATGCCCGACTTAACGCCTGGACGCTGTCGACGGCCACTGGGGCACTGGCCATTCGATTTTGCTTGTCGCAGCGCCGGCGATCGCGCGGCGCGGCGCGTCCGAGGCCTATACTGGTGGATGCGACGCGGCGAGCTGTCGCACGAGGGGGAAAGGGCGCGGCAGAGGGCGGTCGCGGATTGGCACGCCCGAAGTTCGGCGGTGCACGAACCTCCCTTCAATAAACCACGCCTTAGTGAAAACGGCCTAGGACCGAAAACCGACGGACCTGGACCCGCAAACGTGACGGCCACGACGCCCTCTCGCGAACCGGAAACGGCCAATTCGCTCATCGACGTGTCAGGGTAGGAAGCCTATCAACATCCGAGACGTGGGTGCGGAGAACATGGGTACGATGCTGACCAGCAGACGTCGCCGAAAAAATCGATAGCCCTGTGGAGTCTGCTGGACCCCCATTTCGATTGGGGGACCTGGAGAGAAATGCAGGCATGCAGTAGGGAGACCGAGTCTGCTCACAGGCACAGCAGACGGTCCACGAAGTCGCCCAAAGATAAGCTAGCTCGAGCCCTGGGATGAGGAAGAGGAGGAACTCGCATTCTCTACGCCCGAATTAGGCCTCTATCGAATTCCTTTTCTCACATCGCCTGTTTACTTTTTCAGCTGCGCTCACCTTGGTCTAACTTGTTGCTCATAATGCCCGAGCCGTTATTTTTGACTTTGGCCTCGCTGACGCTAAGGTTTCGCTACCAAGGTTAGAGGGGCCACGATAGGGGGGGATAGGCATCGGGGAGATGCATCGACCTGGAATCGGCGATACAACGCCGATAGATCGGAGATAGGCGCCCGATAGTGAGTCCGCACCTTCCTGGGCGGGGTGGGGCTATCGGGCCCCTATCGGCGATCAATGGGCGATTGGAGGTCGATGCATCCCCCCATATGCCTTTCCCCCCCTATCGTTGCCCCTGAAATTTTGTCCACCACCATAAACAGGATGGGGCATCCAAGAGAGGGGCGTCCAAGAAGGGGGCTCGCAAACCACGGCCCGAGGCACGTGCGCGGACGAGGGGGTGGGGACCAGGCGGCGACGTCTTGAAATCAAATGGGGGGCCATGATATTTGAGGAGACGCGGCCCCGGCAACGATATGCACCCGCACTAGTCAGTCATCCCCCGCCCTCTTGGCCGCCCCCGAGATTGAGCAGGGACACGCCACCCAGCATTCCTACAGGCCTACCACAAACTTTTCCCAGAACAAAAGACTGTCCGAGCAACACGAGCAATGGTCTTAGAACATGAGGCCGGCGTGTGAAAACAAGACGGCCTCAGCCGGCAATGTTCTAAGACAATCCCGTGGAAAACACAAAAGGTTCTCAGAGCATTCTTTGGTGGGCCTGTTCAGGGACACCAGAAATTACATAAACATAACAACTCGGAGGTACGCGCCGATTTCTTGGATCCGCGCTGGACCCAGGGTCTCCAGCGCCGATCCGAGAAATGTGCGCGGACCTCCGAGTTATTATGTTGATATCATTGTTCGTTCCTCCACTATAGGCAGGTTCGGACGCCTGGCCACTGCTTCTTGACAGGAGAAGAACAGGAGGGGGAGGAGGCGGAGGATGAGGAGGAGGGCAGAGGACGAGGCGGAGGACGAGGCGGAGGAGGAGGAGGAGGGGGAGGAGGAGGAGGGCGGAGGAGGGCGGAGGAGGAGGACGAAGAGGAGAGGAGGACTCTCCCCCAGGGGGCCGAAGACACCACCAGCCCGCACCTCTCCGAGCGAGGGCCGCCGCCCCGGCCGGCCCGCGGCCTGCGCAGGAGGGTCCAGGGGCGCGTGCGGGGCCGCGCCCTGCGCCTCGTCCGCGGCGGGGGCCAGGCCTGGGCGAATTCGGGGGCGGCCAAGAGGGGTGCGGCCAGGAGGGGGGGGGGCGCAAGTCATGGCCGGCGGCATGTGCGCGGCCCAGGGGAGGGGCAGGGACGCAGTGAAACAAGACAAGGCGCCATGAAATCTGAGGAATAATCATGGCCCACGCGGCGGGGGCCAGGCCTGAGCGAATGGGGGGGCACACATTAGGGGAACAAAGAATGACAAAAACATAAAAACTCGGATGTCCACGCGGACTTCTCGGATCGGCGCTGGACCCCCTCCATGGCGCGCTTCGCGCGCCAGGGGCGTCGCCGGAAGCGCCGCCAGGGGGGTCCAGCGCCGATCTGAGAAATTTGCGCGGACCTCCGAGTTATTATGTTTATGTCATTGTTCGTTCCCATAGACCTGGGTGAATGGGGCGGCACACATGTGCGTACGGCAGATTCGTGTCGCGGCGACCCTGGCGCTGGTTTCTGACACCGCGTGGATCTCTCAATGTTTGAACGATCGGCGGCGCCTCGCTCGCCAGGTCGTTCGACATTGGCCGATTCTGGGCCACTGGCGGCGCTGAAGCTTGAACGCCTGCGCCGAGGTCGACGCCGCGTCGGTACGGCATGAATCTATCGTATACTGCCAGGGCGAATACACAACAAAAAAGAATAATAAGAAACATAAGACGGATGCTATGAATCATGGGAGGAATTACACATCGAAAATTGCCCTCGCCAAGGAAGGACGGTGCTGCTAAGGGCATTATGTTTTTCTCCAAATTGAAGCAATGGTGCAGTGCTGTGCCCTGCGTTGCCGCGGGATGGCGAATTGAAGCATATGAGCCCAAGATGATGGAATACTCTTGGGAACGGGTGTCATGCATGGGATGAGGCGACAGTGCTGTACATAATGCGGCTTGCGTTACGGCGGGTCCTCAGCTCTCTTTTCATTTGGCGATCTTGGCTTGTGGAACATTTTGGGGGTCTCTTGTGTCGCCCTGAGGCCGTGTTAGGGCGTCCCGGAGCGCTCTTCGGGTTCTCTCGGGGCGTCTTGGAGACTCTTGAGCCGTTTGTGGACGATCTTGGGCGGTTCTGGAATCCAAGGAGGGCCCTGGGAGGTCCCGAGAAGGAAGGAACCGAGAATGTACAAGGTTGGTCCTGGTCCAGGGCCCCAGGGCCAAGATCTCCCATGACCTCCTATGTGTGTATGTGTGTATGTGTGTATGCATGTATGTATGTATGTATGTAGGTAGGTAGGTAGGTAGGTAGGTAGGTAGGTAGATAGGTAGGTATGCATGCATGTATGCATGCATGTATGTATGTATGTATGTATGTATGTTTGTATGTGAACATGTGTAGGAATGCACGTACGTATGTATGCATGTATGCAAGTAGGTGTGCATGTGTGTAAGTATGTTTGTATGCATGCACGTATTTATGATTGTATGCATGTACACATGCATGCATGCGTGCATGCGAACATGCACGTATGTATGAACATGTGCACGTGTCCATGTATACATGTATACATGTATGCATGTACGCATGCGTGTATGCATGCAACATGCATGCATGTGTATACACACACATGTGTGTATGTGTATGTGTATGTGTAGGTGTACGTGTATGTGTGTATGTGTGTATGCATGTATATCGACATGAGTGTACATGCATGTCTGCATATATGTGTGTATGGATGCATGCATGCATGTAGGTATGGATGCATGTCTGCATATGAATGTATGCATGTATGAATGCATACATGCATGGACAGTATGACTGTATGCCTACATGCGCGTATGCAGGTATGTATGCATGCATGTGTATGCATGCATGCATGCATGCATGCATGCATGCATGCATGCATGCATGGATGCATTTACATGTACCAACATTAGCTTGCTGGCGAACGTTCTCTCTGTCTGAATCTTACGCCGTTGCAGAAGAGCAGGTGAAACGTGACAAACGACACGTGCTTTGGAAAGCCTTGGAGAGGTGCTTCCGGAACTCTCGTCCTAAGAGACCTTCGGGGGGGTTCTGTCATGGACGGTCTTGGTGCAGTCGGAGCTTTTTCCATGCCGCAGACACGTTAGGTCCCCCGCTCTTGCTGCTGTCCGCAGCTTGCTGGCTCAGGCCATCATGGCTCGCGCGCTGGGGCCCCGCCGCACATGGTGACGCGCGGCCTCTGGCACTCGGCGGTGACTACCGCAAGCCACCCTGGCGGCGCCTGACTGGGACGCTGTTCGGCGTGCCCGTCCCTCACGTGCCCTGAGGTCTCGCTGTAAAACGACGCGAAGATCGGGACAAAATCGGATCGGGATACTCGAAATCTCTGAGAATCGGCGGGTTTGGAGGATGTATTGGGCGCCGCGGCCGCTCCAGAGCGTTGCGGAGCGCTCCGGAACGCTCTGGAACGATTTATCCCGATCCTAGCCCTGTTTTGGTCCTTCACGTGCCCGGAAGTTTCGCTGGCCTGCGGACAGGGAGAGAGGCGGTGGTCAGCTGCCCGGCCTGCCTGGAGATCGAGGCGCGGGAGCCCCCCCGCGGCTGGAACGGCCCCTTCCCCGTGGTGCTCCCGTGTTGCTCCTGCCTGTTCGCCGGGCTGTTCGTGGGCCTCACTGGAAGCGTGGCCTGCAGTCGGCGCGGCCATGGCGGGCATACAACACCTCGTGGGTCGGTCGTTCCTCGCGGACTCGGGGAGAACCGGTCGCGTGGCGCTGGCGGATCGTCTTAGCGGGGGTGGCGTCCTCGGATATGAAGGTCCTCGTGCTCACCCCAGACGGGGACGTGTACGCGGAGGACCTCTGGCAGCGCAGGCGACCCGCTGGTGCGGCCCGGCGATCGAGCATCTACCAATTCGCCCACTATACACAGCGACGAACGTGCTCCGGGACCTCACTGCGGCGGGCCAACTGATAGCGGCCGCCATCGACCGCCGTGCCACGTTGGTCCCAGTGCACGCTCCTGCGGCGCCCGCGCCAGGCGAAGGCGGCCCAAGGTTCGTCGCCGCGCAGGCGCCAGCGGCCGACGTCGCCGCCGGGGGATGTCGGGGCAGCCGCGCCCACTTTGCCCGAACTTGCCCAGTTCGGCAGGGCGGTGGGGGCCCCCGCGAACTTCGTGCCGCCGAGGCCGCAGCCCTTCCATCCTGGGCCAGTCACGGCGGTGAAGACGGTGGCCGCTGAGCCTCCCTGAGCGCGCGGCTGCTGGAGATGCAGCGGGACGCCCGGGGCGAGAGGCGCAGGTCCTGGCGCAACGTGGTGCGCGACATGGCTGCGGTGGGGCGGGGGGACTGGCCAGCACCATGACCCCGCACGACGGCATGGTGATGCCAGTATTTGGACAAGAAGGGCGAGGCTCCTGTGGCATGGGACCGGCGCTGGCGGGCCGACCAGCGCCTGGGCCTCGCCACGCGCCTCGGACCACGAGACCCTCGCCAAGGCTCTCGAACGCCTCGGGACGTTCGACCAGCGCGACGTGCCCAACTTGGCGGGCGCGGGGGACTTTTGTCGCCGCGCACAGCTGCCGCGTGAAGCTGTTCGCCGCGCGGACGCCTCGCGGGACGAGCGGTCCCAGGGCAAGGGCAGCAAGGGAACCCTGGCAAGACGAGGCCGCCATTTTTTCCGGCAAGCATAGGGACAACTGAGAGTGCATGGTGGCGCCAGAGATCCTGGAGTATGCCGCCAAGGAGTTCGAGCGCGACCCCTGGTCACCACACTCTCTTGCTTTTTGGAGACTACTAAAATGGTCGCGAAATGTGAGCGGTGAAATGTCTGTTGTAGTCGGTCGTCCATGTTTTCGGGATGGACACATCGTTTAATGTTTGGAGCGTGTGCGTAACATGTATCATGCCTGCATCATGCGTGTATATATATAAATACACACACATAAGGTATATTATCCTATGGTGTAATGTATTGAGATCCAGAAGGTCGTAATCCAAAACCGTTTACACCAGCGTTTGCGCGTGCGTGCGCGCGCGTGTGTGCGCGCGTGGGCGCGCCCGTGATGCCGCCCCGCGCTGCTGCCAGGGGTTGGCCTTCAGCCTGGCCGCACCCGCGCGTTCCCCGCGGCCTCACCGCGTGAGTGCCCCCGCGTCCCTTTCCCTCTTCCTGCGGCCGCCATCTCGTCCCTTTTCGTCGACATATTCAACTCTTGCACGCGGGCAAATTCGCAACTCCGCACCCTGGTGTTGTTACACGCGCGAGCGGATTGCCTCTGCCGCGCAGCTTTAAAACATGTATCCCAAGGTTTCCGTCCTTTTTCTGAGCGGTTCCGTTCTTCGTCGATAATTCGGGGGGTGGGGGGGGGGGAGATTCGCCTGGTCATCGTTGCTGGATGGGCCTGTGTGGATACTTTTTTGGTCGCAACCGCAAGCGGACAGCAGCGCGGCGTCGTGAAGCCGTGCGAAAAGTGTAAGCCAATGCAAAAGCACAGCGCGATTGTCGCCGGGCGAACGCAGAAAAAGGACGGGGCCACCAAGCGGAAGTGGCGCACAACTGCGAAAATTCGGATTCGCGGAGCGTCGAGCATTTTCAATTAGATTCCAGCCGCGGAGACGAGACGGCCCCCCAGAGGCCCCCAGAATACTAACAATGCGGCAAGACATGGCTCCTCGAACCGCGACCGCCCCTACAGAGGATGAGGGGGGGAAGCAAAGGAGGGGCGGAGGAGGAAAGGAGGTGGACGAGAAGACGACGAGGGATAAGGAGGAGGAGGAGGGAAGGAGGAAGTGAAGGAGAGAAGTGACGCAGGGAAGGGGGGGAGAGAAGTGCCCAGGGCTAGATGCAGTGTATCGAGCCCCCCGGGCCGGCGCCCGTGGCCGCAGCGACGCCCACGGCGGCCGCCCCCGCGGCCGCCCCGCCCTGGCCGCCGCCGCGGCCGCGCCTGGATAGCACGGGAAGCACGAGGGCGGACGGGGTGACGCCTCTGGTTGCTGCTGCTGCTGCTCCCCGTCCTGCTCCTGCAATCCCTCCTGCTCCTGCTCCTGCTCGTGTTTGCTACACCTCCTCCTCCTCCTCCTCCTCCTCCGCCTCGTCCTAGTCCTACTCCTCCTCCTCCTCCTCCTCCTCCTCCTCCTCCTCCTCCCCCTCCCCTCCCCCCCCCCTCCCCTCCCCTCCTCCTCCTCCTCCTCCTCCTCCTCCTCCTCCTCCTCCTCCTCCTCCTCCCTCCTCCTCCTCCTCTCCTCCTCCTCCTCCTCCTCCTCCTCCTCCTCCTCCTCCTCTCCTCCTCCTCCTCCCTCCTCCTCCTCCTCCTCCTCCTCCTCCCTCCTCCTCCTCCTCCTCCTCCTCCTCCTCCTCCTCCTCCTCCTCCTCCTCCTCCTCCTCCTCCTCCTCCCTCCTCCTCCTCCTCCCTCCTCCTCTCCTCCTCCTCCTCCTCCTCCTCCTCCTCCTCCTGCCCTCCTTTCCTTCCTCCTCAACCCTGTTCCTCCTCCCACTCCCCTTCCCCTCCTCTTCCTCCTCCCCCTCCTCCTCCTCCTCCTCCTCGTCCTACTCCTCCTCCTTTCCCTCCTCGTCCTTTTCGTCCTCCTCTTCCTCCTCCTCCTCCTCCTCCTCCTCCTCCTCCTCCTCCTCCTCCATTTTCCTTGTGCATAACCCATTCCTGTCGCATACCGTCGGAAGGGCGGGCCGAGCGTTTCGTTTGTGACTTCTATACCACGTGTGAGCCTCAAGCTGAAAAGCTGGCAATAGCTTCGCAGATGGAGTGCGGGTGATTTTCAAAATGTGGCTCCCGCCTTAGCGCCGGGCACATTCGATTCAACAAATTACAAGGGCTTCACGGAGTGAGGGCGGTTCGTCTTCAAGATGTGGCTCCCGACGTTGCGCGCGTCGCGCCTTCGTTTGAAACATTCGCAAGACCTTCGCGGGTTGAGGGCGGTTCCTTTTCAAAATGTGGCTCTCGCCGCAGCGCTGTGCACATTGGGCTTTGAAACTTTGCACGAATTCAACTGGTTCTCGTGGTTAGCGTACCAGAAGCTGCGTGCTGGAACGATTCAGGATTGCCACGGCGCAGCAATTACGTTGGATCGTGGCGTTGAATATCCAAAAACGGCATTCGGCCACGATTCGAGACCAGTAAGTCGCAACCGTCAGGATGACTCGTGGCGTTGAAGTCATGCGATTGGTGTGTTGGTACGCTTCGGGGTTTCCGCACGGCTGTCCACCATCGGGGCACTTCGCTGTCGAAAGGAATCCTTGCAAGGGTGACTCTTGGATTTGCACTGGTCCTCCTCCTCCTCCTCCTCCACCCTCTCATCCACTCATTCCATTCCTGTTCGTCAGGATTAACCCACGTAGCCCACCCCGGCCGCACCCCGAAGCCAATGGGAAGAACGGATCCTCTCCATGTATGAACGGCACACTTGACAACTGGCGATCGTCTCACAGATGGAGGGCGGGTGGCTTTAAACATGTGGGTTTCGCCCTAGCGCCGCGCACATTCTCCACACACTGGCACGAGCTTAGCGGATTGACGGAGAGCCGTTTCCGAGATGTGGCACTCGCCGTAGCGCTGCGCACACTTGCTTGAACAACAAATGCAAGAGCGTCACGTGTCGAGGGCGGCTCGTTTTCAAAATGTGGCTTTCGCCTTAGCGTTAGGTCGGGCCTGTCCCCCTACAGGGGGATGTCCGACGAACAATAAAAGAACACCCAACAACCAGCCAAACAATAGTTCAAAAATAGCCTGGGGACAATTTTTGAATTTGTTTCGACCTTTTTGGGGTATGTTTGGGGTATTTTCTATTTGTCGTCGACAATCCCCCTGTAGGGGGACACGCCTGACATAACCTTAGCGCACGTTCGCTTTAAACATCTGCAAGACTTTAACGGGTCGGAAGCGGTTCGTTTTCAACGTGTGGGTCTCGCCCTGGCACCGCGCACCTTCGCTTGAGAAGCCTGCCAAGAGTTTTTGGGGATTCAGGGCGGCCCGTTGGCAGAAAAGGGATCTCGCCTTCAAGCCTCGCACATAAGAACACGCTGCAAGAATTTCATGGATTGGACATGCTTGTTTTCAAACTGTGGCTCCCGCCTGAGCGCCGCATTGCGTTAACAGTTAAAACGTTGCAGAGTGTTCGATGGTTGTCCTGCTCAACGTGCCAGTAATTGTTTTGGAAAGATTCAGGCATGTCAGGGCTGAACAATTACGCTGACTCGTGGGATCAAGTCCCAAGAATGGTATATGGCTCGATTCAGGATCATCGATACGCAACAGTCAGGCTGACTCGTGGCGTTGAAGTCTTGGGAATGGTGCTTTGGTGCGCTTCAGGTTTCCTCACGATTGCCCCCCAACGGGGCACTTGCCTCAGTGAAATTGGTCCCACGTAGGTACCTATAGATGAAGGAGCTTGGAAGGAGAACATATTCCAATATCGTTAATGATTCTTGGGTTTACACTGGTCCTCCTCATCCTCCTTCTCCTCATCTCCTCCCTTTTCCTCCCTTCCTCCCGCTCTTCTATGATCCGGCTCTCCGCGCGTCCAAGCAATCAACCCAACGTGACCACAAGTACCAATCTCTTGTCCAAAACATGTCACAGTAGTTCATAACAGTGTAAGTCAATGCGCTTCAAAACGTGGCTTGGCATTGCTTGCCATCGTTGCCGAACATGATTCGTACTTGGCGTACTGTTTTGAATTGGTTGGTGTTGCTAGGCGTTGCTCGGCATGGCCGCCTCTCAAAGAAAGACGCCGCACCCACCAATCCTTTTCACGAGCAAGCAAGACACCGCCGGGCACAGCCAACGTGACTGGGGGGGGGGTACAACCTCTCCGACGGAGCCAGTCTTAGGTCGGGCATGTCCCCCTACAGGCGGACTTTGGACGAACCATACAGATTCACAGCAAATGCGCAAACACAAAAAAATGCAAACAATGCCACACATCGCCCCCTGACGAATTTTTTGATTATCTTTGAACAGTCCTCCTGTAGAATTAAGTCGGGCCTGTCCCCCTACAGGGTGATTGTGGGCGGAAAATTCAAAAAATACTCGGAAACATGCTCCCCAAATGCTCAAACACAGTCAACAAAAATAGTCCCCAGACTGTTGTTCGACTACTTTTGACTATCCCTCCTGCAGAGGGACAGGCCCGACTTCGCTGTAGAGGGACACGCCCGACTTCGAGCCAGCCCCGGACCCCGCCCGAGCGACGGCCCACACGACCCCTCGACCGCCCGGGGCGCGGCGGCAGAGCGCCCCCCTCGGCAAGAGCCAGAGAGGGGGAGCCGGGAGAGCCGGGCGCGGGCATGGGCGGGCGTAGGTCGGGCGTGCCCCCCCCCTGCAGGCGGACTTTGAGCGAAAAGCAGCACGCACTCAGAAGCAATACCCCAGAATAGTCAACAGAAGCACCCCACGAATTCGCCCCCATCCGCATACTGCTTTTTTGTTACCTCTGGATATTCCTCCTGTGGAGGGACATGCCCACAGGCCCGACTTAAGGCAAAGCCAACGTAAGTTGGGGCCGCCCACCACAGGGGGGGAGGGGGAACCCTGAGGGGAGGGGGCAACTCGATCCGCTGGTGCATCGAATTCCCGAAAAAACGACGCCCCCCGCGCGCCCCGATTGTCGACGCCCCTCGGGTTCAGGCGGCGGCCGGAGACCTCGCTTTGCACCGTTTCTCTGCGGCCCGATGCGCCAACGGACAGAACTCCCCCCCCCCCCTGTGCCCCCCTCCCCTCCCTTGTGAGGTCCCGATTTGGGGCTCTCTTCCCCAGAAACCAGAAACCGAAGGCGCAAAGGAGATTCGGATAAACATCTGGCCCTCAAAGGCTCGACGTGTTATCGCTATCCAGTGCGCCTCGGCCTCGCGGCACCCCTTCCCCAAAAGGTCCAAGACGCTAAGGCAAAACCAGCGTGAGTGGGGTGGGGGGACACCGTCTCCGACAGAGCCCGCCCCGCACCCCGCCCGAGCCACGGCCGGCCCGCGCGACCTCTCGACCTCCCGGCCTGCGGCGGCAGAGTGCGCCCCGCCCCCCCTCCCCTGCAAAAGGCTAAGGGCGAACGCGCGGGCTACACTGCTGATGTCCCAACCTGCTTTAGCCTTGGTCATCAGAGCAAATTTCGAGCACCCAGAGAGTACCGAAACTGGAGGGTTTTGACGTGTCGGGCCCTGGGAGGCGACACTCGTTCGACACTGGCTCGACACTCTTCTGGGTGCTCGCAACCATTTCTGGCATGCGGTCCTCACGCAGCATGGGAGTAACAGGAGGCCACACCGGGAAGCCCGCTCGTGCCCACGAGGGCACGGCGTGGAGGCCGTGGCCTCGAAGATGTCAGCTCTGTGTCTGCCTGTCGCTTCCGCGAGGCGCGCCTGCCGAGCGCTGCCCCTGCCCCTACTTCATCTGCCCCCTGTCCTCCTCCTCTTCCTCCTCCTCCTCCTCATCTTCCTCCTCCTCCTCCTCCTCTTCCTCCTCCTCCTCCTCCTCCTCCTCCTCCTCCTCCTCCTCCTCCTCCTCTTCCTCCTCCTCCTCCGTCGTCCTCCTCCTCTTCCTCCTCCTCCTCCTCCCCCTCCTCCGTCGACGTCGACGTCATCGATGGCGACGCCGCCCTGCGCGCCTAGGCCCCTGAACCGCCGAAGACCGCTGAGGGTCCGCCCTAGCGATGTCCGATGGCCGCTGCCTTCGGCGACGACCTCCCGACTGTCCCCGGAGGCCCCCGCGGGTGGTCCCCCCCATCGAGGCCCCGCAGCGCCCACCACGGCCTCCGCTAGGTGGCGACATCCGAACCCTACCCTCACTGACCATCGATTCTCCTGAATCGATGAGGGGCGGGGGTAAAGTCGGGAATTTCGACACGTACCGACGAATTCCGAACCTTACCCCCCCGCCCATCGAGTTGCCTGAATCGTTGATCGGCGAGGGCTCGGATTCCGCCGCCGATCCGTGGAGCCGCATACGGCCCAAGAGGGGCCCACAACGGTCCCAGGAGACCCCTGGGCTCCTCCAGGAGGCTCCCAGCACTAGCAAGAGGCCCCAAGAGGGCACCAAGATATCGCCGGAGTGCCCACACAGGACCTCCATGAGGGCTGAATCAGTCAAAAGCCTGAAGACATCCTACGGCATGTTCGTATTTCTGGTACTCGAATATCCCCAAATTCCCCCAAACTTCGCTCCTCGTCCTCGCACGTTGATATCCTCGAACATCGTCGCCTACGGAGATCCTGTAAGCCCCGAGAAGCCAGGAAGCTCCAAACAGCCGAAAAGCAATACTCGGCGGCTCAAAGATTCGCGGACGGGGCCCCGAGGGATGAGCTCGGAGGAGAGAAAAGGGATCCCAATCTGAACCTTCACTGTTTGAGGCCACTCGTCCTTAGGGCCCCATCCCCTCGGCCCCGTCTGTGAACAGCCCAAGCACAATGCCCCGCGATCCTCGACCTACCGAACCTCGATCCTCGATCGTCGAACCCCAACCCCTACGCCGACCTGTCGGGTCGGCAGCCGCCTCCGAGGAATCTCTGGGAATCTCTGGGGAGCGTCTGCGAAGGGGGGGGAGCTCCGTGAACGTTTGGAAGTCTGTGTAGAGCGCAGAAGACCTCACGAGAACGCCGAGCAGCATCGAATCCCGTCGAAGACTGCCTTGCGAGGGAGGCGTAAGACGCAGTCATGATGAGGATGAACTCGGATACAGCAGGGGCCCGACAACGAGAAACCTTCCACAAGATACCCAACCCTGAGACCCCAGGACGTCCATGGATCTCTGGTGTGGGAACGTCGCGCTTCCCATCGCCAAAACATCGAGACCCGAGAAACCCAGGGCACCCTGGAGGCAAAAGCAGGGTGTCTCTTGGCATGGGCCTCCACTGCAAGAACCAGTCGGGGATCTCTGAAGGCAAGCGGCCTGGACGATGTGCCGGGCGCCGCGGCTGCTCTGGAGCGAGAGCGCTCCGGAGCGCTCTGGTGCGGTTCATCCTCGTCCTGTCCGGCAGGCTCGTGCCGTGCGGGCCTGGGCGTTGGCTCCCGACACCGCGGGGATCGTTCAAACTCGAACGATCGGCCGTTCCATGAACGCCGGATCGTTCAACGACGGGCCGATTCCGGGCCACGGGCGGCGTTCAACAAAAGCACGCAAGCGCTGGGGCCGCCGCTGGTCGACACGACGCGAGTCTGCCGCGGGCGTGCCTGTCGGGGCGGCTGAAGTGGGGGGGAATGCACGGGGAGGGTCAGCAGAGCAACTCACGCAGGTGGCTTCCCCAGCGCCAATGGCGGCCTGGCACCGAAGAGAGTGCCAAGCGGCGAGGCGGAAATGGGCCGCAAGCCCACGCCTCCGCATGCCCCCGCCCCCTTCTACAGTCGAAGCGCTGTCATAAGGAACCCTAGAACAAGGCCCCATTTCCCCAGAAGTTGTTAAACTCCGATGTCCCATGGGGAACCTTAAGGAACGCCTAGGACACGCTGAAAAACAATCAAGGAACACCGAGCCTCTCCCCAACCAGAAGGGTTCCTTCTTCGGCGGCCCGACTGTACCTTGGTTTGGAGGCATGAGAGCGGGCACCAACACCAACACAAGGGGTTGCCTCCACCTGGAGAAGATGATCCTAGATTGTGGTGTTGGTGGTAGTCCTTCGGTCCTATAGGAATCCCAAACATGACCACCTTTACCGAGATCGGGAGCGTCTCCCTCAGTGGGGGTACACCGCCGATATTGGTGTTGGTATCCACCTCCAAACCTCCGACGTTCGGTTTTTGCCCCCTCGATCTGACGGTATCCCAGTCCGCAGAGTGGAGCCCCCCCACGGCGCTGCCGCAGAAACGGCCCTGCCCAGAAGTGACTACCTACCCGACCACCCCAACCCAACCCGAAGACCCGAATTTCGGGTTGGGGGGGGGTACGGCTTCCATATGTATTTTCTCGATGTTCCCCGACCCCCCCCCCACTGGAAATGGAGGTCAATTTGAGGCCTTCGGGTTGGGTTGGGGTGGTTTGGTGGGTGGTGAAGAAGGGGGTGCGGCGTTCGCCGATCTGGTCTAGCCGCAAACGGCGTTCGCTGCCTTGCGAACGCTTCCCCAGTCAGTGCCCCGCCCCCCTCGGCGCCGACTCGGGCGTCCAGTGCCCTTGCCATCGCTCGGACGCCCATCCCCCGTGCACTGCTCGGTTTCGTGCGTCTGTTTAGACGGCTGGAGATCCATCCCGATGATACGCACCGAAGGATTGCAAAAAAACCTTCGTTCGAAGGGTTTTTTTGCAATCCTTCGTCGAAGGGTTTTTTTGCAATCCTGGGTTTTTTTGCAATCCTTCGGACAACGCAACCGTTTAGTGAACGCACCCGGCGAAGGAATCGAACAACAAAGCGCGGTTTAGGAAACGCACGGGGCCGCTTAGTAAACGCCGATTGTGGGGGTCGGGGTGGACTTGTCCTCGTTGACTGTTGTCTCGCAGGACTTTTGGGCGACCCAAAAGGGGGTCCAGCTGCAAGGGGGTGGTGCAATAGATTTGGGGCAAGTGTATTGCAAATGTATCGCTAGACAATTGTATTGCATTGTGTTGCAAGTGATGTACTGCACGCGAAAATCCAGCAACACATATATATATATGTATATGTATATATATATATACATATATATATATATATATATATTCGCGCCCCGGAATGTATTGCACGCCCCAAACGTATTGCAACCCCACAAATGGATTGCACCAAATCTATTGCACCATCCCCTTGTCGCTGGACTCTTTTGGGTCAACCCGAAAGATGGGCCAGGGTGCTCCTCAAAAGTGTACCCGTCCGAGCGATGCCAGGCGGGCGCGGGCCCGTGGGCCCACGGGCCCTGCCCGGCGCCTCGCAGGCCGCTCGGTGCGCGGCAGCTTGCGCCCGAGGGACTTGCCGCTGCCTGCCCGCCGAGCAGTGCACGGCGCGGGCTACAGTGTCTACAGGAGCACGCCTGAAGGGGCCCTGGGACACGCAAAGAAATACACACAAATGAAAGGATTCCCCAGACTTCCCCCTATTTTCTGGGTTTCTGTCTTCCCCCCCGCACGCCCCATATTTTCCCATATGATCTGGGGAATCGACGATTAATCGTGTCTGTGTGTTTTTCTCCCTCCTGAACGCCGCCCGAACCGAGCCGACGGCGGCCCGCCCGCCCGCGGTTCCTGGGCCGGGCGGCCTGGGCCGCCGAGGCCCCACGGCGGCGAGCGCTCGACACACCTCCGGGGAGCCCTCCGCGAACCCTCCCTCGGCCCCCCCCCCCCGCCTCGCCCCCGAGGGCCTCCCAGACGGGGCCGGAGCAGATCGAGTCGGAGCATGGCGCCGCGTCGGCGGTGCGTCGGCGATGCGTCGGCCGTGCGTCGGCGATGCGCCGGCTCACCTCCCCGTGCGACCACGGGCCCCCTCCTCGGCCACTTCTTTGATGCCCAGGGGCGGGGGCGGGGGGGGGGGGCGGGGGGCACGCAGCCAGGACGCAGGCTGCCGCCGACGGCCGACAGCCTGGCGGCGGCGGCCGGGCCCCGCGCCTGCGGGCCTTCCTGGGCCGGGGGGCGGCCCGGACCGTCGCCGCGGGCGCGCGCGGCGGCTCGTGCGCCCAGGCCTGCAGCTCCGCGTCGGGGGCTCCTCTCGGGGCGGGCAGGCAGGGCGGCCGCCGCCGCCTCGGCGAGGCTCGCGGATCGAGGCGGAGGAGGAGGAGGAGGGGGAGGAGGAGGGGGACGAGGGGAGGAGGAGGAGGAGGAGGAGGGGAGGAGGAGGAGGAGGAGGAGGAGGGAGGAGGAGGAGGAGGAGGGAGGAGGAGGAAGAGGAGGAGATAAGGGACCAGACTCTATACACCGACGTTTTCTACGGCCCCGCACTGAAACTCGCACAAGAAAACGGATCCTGGTGTATACGGGATCCTGGTGTATACAATTTTCTTTGTTTCCCTGACAAGACGGGGAGAATAGTGTACACCACACCACTCCGACGTCGCCCCCGACCCTCAAAAAGTCCTGGGATTGAAAAAGAGCCCGCCACTGGTAATGTATATGTTCCAGTTTCCGAGGAGGAGGAGGAGGAGGAGGAGGAGGAGGAGGAGGAGAAGCAGGAGGAGGAGGAGGAGGAGCATGACCTTTCGCGGTTGGTCGCGAAGATAAAATCGCACCCGACTCCCAGGGACTGGGCCCAGGGTCTCACGACGCCTCGTCTGAATGCTGGCAACAAGATTGCCGATATGTTCGCTCGGTGGGCTGCGCAAGCTGGTAGGCTGTCGCAGGCCCAGCGAGACCTTCTCAAGAGGAGAGCCAAGGTCCTCAAGGTCTGGCTTCCTTGGGTCGGGGCTGTTGGGGAGGGCGACGACACGTTCCACCCCTCGCAGGCGAAGAGAGGTCGCCCTCCCCAACCCGCCCTTCAGATTGTGCAGGATGCCCCGCCTTCTCTCCTCGAGCGGATCATCGCTCAGAACGGCGGCTTCCACCAGGCGGGCGCGCGCGCCCATGCACTCGTTAGGTTTTCTCTCGATGATGATGTTACTCTCATCGCGTGCACTGCATGTCAGGCGATCGTTTCTGATCGGATTGGCTCCCTTGCTCGTCCCTGCGTTCCCAAACGATCGGCCTGGGCCACGAAGATCTGGGATCGGCTCGCTCGCGGTGAGTACCGACACGTCGGCTTGAATACGGTACTCCGTGTCGAGCCTCTGCACCGATCGCAGGCTGATTTGAGTTTGTAGGTAATAAGAGTTGGCCATGGCAGACTCTGTTCTGGTCAATGTCGTGCCCAGGAGGAGGAGGAGTAGGAGGGAGAGGAGAGGAGGAGGAGGAGGAGGAGGAGGAGCAGGAGGAGGAGGAGGAGCAGGAGGAGGGAGAGGAGGAGGAGGAGGAGGAGGAGGAGGAGGAGGAGAGCAGGAGGAGGAGGAGGAGGAGGAGAGCAGGAATAATATCACATCTCCTCCACGCCGTCGACGAAAACGGCAACGTGCAGGACCCGATCGCGGCCCTGCCTCTCCTCCTCTACCAGACAGATGCCTCGACAACCATGGGCGCCAAGGCCAGGCACCCTCGAAACGACAACCTGCCCTTGGAGAAGAACTGCCGCACGACACCACAGCCCGTGCAGGCCTCCCCGCTGCAGAGGGAGGCCCCGACGGAGACCGCCTGGCACCTCTGGTGGAGGTCACCGATCAAGAATACCAACTCATCAGATAGTACAGGGCTGAGTACACAGCCCACATCAACGGGGTGGACGAGAGGTACGAACTCTGACCAGGCACGGCGTCCAACGCAAAGCCACAATGTCCGACAATTGCAGGAACTGGCCGGCATGCACCAGCCAACGCCACCTACGAGGAGGAGAGCATCGAAGGCTACCACGTCACACACGGACATGCCGCCACCCCCAGAGGCAATTGTCATTACACGACCACCTCATCCTGAGCCACCACTCTGGAAAGAACCATAATCCATCATGGTGCACGACATCGTGAAGACCTACGTCCATTTCACGACGTCCACGATCTGATGGCGCACATTTCCCCCGGCGTGCGCGCAGAAGCCAAGGAGCAGCTGATCAGCATGAGGTTCGCCTTCAACGACAACATCAAAGACGAGTACCATGGGGAACTCGAGCTAAAAGGCTTCGCAACACGCAGACCAACCATCGACATCATGCCATTCATTCACACTACACTACGAGACTTTCGATACAAGACCGTCCAAGAAAGACTGCATCACGCAACCACCATCACTCCCAAGTCGACCAACCGGGTCATCACAGCCAACCCGACCCATAGGACACCTGACCAAGGCGAGCCTCCACCACCAAATTGCCCTCCACCAACTGGACGGTTTCCCCCAGGGCCGTAGGCGACCCGAGGAGGGGAGGGCGAGGAGGGGGAGCAGGAGGAGGAGGAGGAGGAGGAGGAGGAGGAGGAGGAGGAGGAGGAGGAGGGGGAGGAGGAGAGAGGGGGAGGAAAGAGCGCCTAGGCCCTTCGGAGAAACCCTCCACCACCAACATTCTACCCACCCGACCACGTGACTCGGGACGCGCACGCGCTAGCACAAGCCCCCCTTAGCGATCCGACCTCCCGAACGGACTGCCCGTGCCACCCAACCACCGACTGCCCTTGCCACGCCCTTGCATCGCATGCGCATGCGGCGGCACGGAGCTCATGTGGAACGCCCGGGCCTACTTCTCTGGGTAGTCGAAGCCAATCTGGCGCCAATCTGGCAGGCCCAATCTGGCAAACGGGGGCAATCTGGCGAGGGAGCCAACGCGAATCCAGTCTGGCGAATAACCCAAATCATCCAGTTTGGCCGGGCCAGATTGGCCCTTGGGGCCCAATCCAATCTGACAGTCTGGCCTTCGACTACCCAGCTACTTCACCAAGAAATCCACATGGAGCGACACGGGCAACGTGCTGCTGAGCCCAGGGCGGAAGAGAGCTTCCCCCGCCGACAACGTCGACTTCTTCTACGACACCAACGGGCACGTCACGAACTACCCACCCATGACCAAGCGTGACCGTTGCCAGCCACACCCACCGCCACCTCGTCCGAGGCGAATGTTGTCATCACCACAAGCTCGGTCCCACTACGTCGACATACCCGCGCGTGCGACGATCGCCACGAGGTACCATGTCGAGAAAGAATTCGAGAACAGCGTGGATACCCTCAAGGCATCCGTTAACGATCTCAACAACAACGAGATTGGCTGCAGAACTGGTGCGCTCCGAAAGCCAAGGTGGCCGCTTAACGGCGCTACTCTTGAACAACCAACCAGGATACCCTGACGAAAAGCATATGGTGTCTTGATGCGCGTCCCCACTGTATCCCCTCCCCGACGGAGGAACCCCCAGGATGGCTACGCGACGGCCCAGCCGCAGGCGGCCGCCGCCGCCCCAGCGCGAGGTTCGCTCCTCGAGGCTCGATCGGCCGAGAAGCGGTCGATGGCGCGGGGGGGTTCGTCTTGGGGCCCGTGCGTGAGCCTTCGGAGGCCGCCAGGAGGCCCTGAAGGATCGAGGCTCGGTGTTTCTGGGTGCCTCTGCTGGGGAGCCCACAAAGGACGTACGGGCACAACTATGTACTTGAACGCGGCCCGTTGACCCACGAGACCGGCCGCGCGATACGAACATTCACGCAATGCGAACTCTGGAAACCAACGTGGATTCATGTACGTGTACGTCCTTCTGTCGCTGGCGCTCTGCATCTTCCAGGGGGCTTCGGAGAAGGCCAGGGGACTGCAGATTTTGAGCAATCTTTCAAAGCAGTCAAAATATGCACACTTGGAGGGGAAGAAAACGCGGACCATGACCAAGACTGGACGCGGAAACGTAGTGTCGATCTTGATCCGCGTCGATATTGGCCAGAGTCACCTGGTGGATCATCCTCGCGAGCCGGCGACGGCCGACACAGACCGTGACGCAGATCGGCATCGGCAAGATCCCGCGACATCTTGGTCATGGTCCCCGCTCTTATCCATCCAGTACTGTTGTTCTTTGGAGTCCCGAAACGGTGCGGTGACAGACCGTGAGGTGACCTCGAAATCCCACAAGACCTCACCGCACGGTTCGTCACCGCACGGTCTTGGGACCTCGGAGGCCCCCGTCGCCCGAGACGTCCTCGGAGAACGACCCGAGTCCCAAGACTGTGCGGTGGCCCCGAACCCCCAACGACTCACCGCACGGTGTGGTCACCGCACCGTTTGGGGGCCCCCGATGTTCATCAATTCGCGGAAAGCCCCCCCCGGAGGAGCCCCAGTGGCCCGCGGGGACGCCCGCAGGCGACCGCCGACACGGCAGGCCAGCGCGTCAGGGTCGACGGCTCGACTGGTCGAGGAAGGAGGCCCGATCGGTCAAGGATCGAGGTTTCTCTTGGGCGCTCTCTTTGCTTCTTTACGTGAGCGTTTTTTTTGTTGTTCTTTTTCTACATTGGGCGGAAGAGGGAGCGGCGGGGGGGGGGCTGGCTCTGGACCTCTGCTTAATGTGACTGTTTAGAACCGTGCGTCCTATGGGGGAGACTCCACCTACTCGAATCAGGCGCCAGAAACAGCCAAGACCTGAGCCATAGGGGGGGGGAGGGAGGGTGCGAAGGCCCGCGCCGAACGACAAACAATGAATAACAAAGGATCACCTTTCTTTGTTTCCTCACCTGGGAAGAAAAAGGAAGCACCAACGTAATCAAATCGGGAAGTCGGCTCGAATCGGCATCTGCGTCGGATCGGGCCGCATCGGCAACGACCCGCCATCGAACCGGATCGGCCGCACCAAGGCGGCACAACATCTCAGCGCACACTATCGGGCCACATCGCGGGTGGCCGGAATGACGGGCTCGAATCTGATCGGGCAGGACTTGATATCTAGGGGAACGAACAATGACGTAAACACATAAACTCGGAGATCCGCGCGGATTTATCGGATCCGCGCTGGACCCCCCTTCTTGGCGCGCGGAGCGCGCCAGGGGCGGCGCTAGAGGCGCCGCCAGGGGATGCTTGTGGCATGGTTCGTTTCCTTAATAAAGAACCGGATCGGATCGAAGCCGACCCTGGGAGAACGAGAGTGTGGAGCAGCAGAAGCGAGGGGGGGTGGATGCGCACCAAATGACAGCGGCGGCGGCGGCAACAAAAAAAACGGTGTCAGAGGAAGGGAGGCTGCTGCTCCTCCTCCTGCGAGCCCTGCATCAGCTCCCCTCCGCCGCGCCCTCCTTCCCCTCCCCCTCCCTCTCCCCCCTCTTCCTCGTCCTTCTCCCCCCCCTTCCTCCTCCTCCTCCTCCTCCTCCTCCTCCTCCTCCTCCTCCGTTCCTTCTCCTTGTAGATAACTCCTCCCTGTCGCACCCCGAGGCCAGTTGTTACGGAGGGCGGGTGTTTCGCCTAAGATTTCCTGACCATTTATGACTCTGAAGCTCAAACAGTGTCAACAACTTCGCAGATGGAGGGCGGGTCGCTTTCAAAATGTGGCTCTGGCCTTAAGCGCCGTGCACATGCGTTTTTTTCAACAGAGCTTCACGGATTGAGGGCGCATCGTTTTCAAAATGTGGCTCTCGCCCTAGTGCCGCGCACATTCTTTTCAAAAAATTGCAAGAGCTTCACACATTGAGGGCAAGTCGTTATCAAAAGGTGTGTCTATCCTTAGCGCCGCGCGCATTCGTTTAAACAATCTGCAAGGGTTTCAGGAATTGAAGGCGGGTGGTTTTCAACATGTGGCTCTCGCCTTGGCGCCGGGCACAAGTCGTTCAAACAATTTGCAAGCGTTAAACGAATTCCCATGATCAACGCATCAGAAACGATTTTTTGGAAGGAGTCCGGACTATGTTGATTCGCTGCGGTGAAATCCCAACAATAATGGCTGTCTGGTACGATTCTGGATCGTCAAGACGCAGCAGTCAGGTTGATACGTGGCGTTGAAATCCCGAGAACAATGTTTTGGCACGCTTCAGGATCTTCAAAAGGCTGTCTTCCAACGAGGCAGTTCCATCAATGAAAATGAACGAAGGGGCCTATGAAGAGGGAGCTTGGAGGGAGGGTTAATTCCAACATCGTTGATGACTCTTGGGCTTCCAATGGCCCTCCTCCTCCTCCTCCTCCTCCTCCTCCTCCCAGGGGGCTCCTCCAGCCTATGTTCCTCCTTCCCCTTCAACTGCCCCCCTCAGTTTCCTCCCCCCCCTTTCCCCCGCATCATTCTGTCCTGATGCTGGTGAGTCCGACTCCACGATGGTGCCCCGACGGCGCAACAACCGCCGCAAGGCCTGCATCCGCTTGACATGGCCATACATCATACCGTCGGGCCGTCCCCTCTGTGTCTCTGTTTGTCTCTGTATGCCTCTCTGTCTGTCTCTGTCCCAGTACCTCTGTTATGTTGGCTGTCTGTCTCTGTATGTCTGTCTGTCTCTGTATGTCTGTCTGTTTTTGTATGTCTCTGTAAGTCTGTCTGTCTGTCTGTCTGTCTGTCTGTCTGTCTGTCTGTCTGTCTGTCTGTCTGTCTGTCTCTCTCTGTCTGTCTGTCTGTCTGTCTGTCTGTCTGTCTCTCTTTCTCTCTCCCTGCCTCTCTCCCTTTCGATCCTCCACCTCGGACTCTGCCTCCGCCTGTGCCTACATCTCTCGCTCTGCCCTCTACTCACTCCCTCACTCCTGCTTCGCTCGATCGTCCTGCCATCCCCCCTCCCTCGCTCTTAGCTCGAAGGCAAGAAGTTACCGCATAGAAGAGCTGGGAAACTTGGGACGCACTTTCCTGAACTCGGCACACACACGGGATGATCTGGAAATACTCTAGGCCAAACCTAGCGACAAAAGCGCGTAAAGGTCAGGGAGCGATTCCGTGAGAACAGTACTCACCACCATGAACGCCCGTACAACGATACGCTGTTCAAAAAACAAAGCCAAACCCAATAATGATCACCCGGTCGCAATGCGGCCGTGCTTCCAATTTGCCTCGGACGCCTCAACAACACAACCGCAAGGTCGGCCCAGAAGAGCCCGGTGGGCCCAAGGTTCCCCAGAATGCCCTAGGATAGCCCACAGAGGCCTCCCACGAGGTGATCGTTCAGACTCCCAGCGAGGAAATGTGATTACATCCGCATGTTGGGCCAATGGCTTCCAGCATGACAGTGCCCCGAAGAACCTCAGAAGGACCCCACGAAAGCCCCATGATGGCTCCAGCAGGCCTCCAAGGGGTCCCCAAAGTGCTCAATTCGTGCTGCTAGTGGCGCGCAATGTCAAAGGGTATACGTCCACCTCGGAGAGAATCATCATGTATGAAAGTACCAATGAAGCAAGGTACTAGATTCAATGATCATCATATGTCGAAGATGAGTTTGTCTGCCGTCCCGACCACCCTCCAAACGAGGGAAAGCCAACAATACACATCTATGTGAACTGCGTCACGGATTCGGCAACTTCGGGACGAAGAGCACCTTCGCGTCGTCAGTCTCACAGTACCTGTCCCAGACGTACTTGCGCGCTTCGCAGTCTGCTTGGTCGAGGTCGTGCGCTTCGGCCCACGAGTCGAGCCTCCACGCGTGCGTCTCCATTGGCTTGCCGGGGCACCCCGAGGACATGCGCATGTAGCATCCGGGCGACGTGGGGGTACCGACGAAGGCGTCGGAGGCATCCTGGGCAATAATCTTCTGAGCGCTGGCGCCGGGCTCCTGCTCCGTCGCCACGGCGGCCTGCGCTTCCTTTGGCGGAAAACACAAGTGCACAAACAAGTTAATTAGCCCGGCAACGTTTCCAGCAACGCATGCTGTGCAAGCTACGTTGGGCAAGTCGACGTGGTGCAGTGAAAGCCGTGCAACGTATGTTGTACAATCTATGATATGCACTTTACAGGGTGCAACGTAAGATGCGCCATCTACGTTGTGGACTTTATGTAATGCAACCTGGGTGGTGCAACCAATGTGGTGCAATCTATGTGCGATGCACACAACATGTGGTGCAATGTGTTTTGTTCTACGAACGGGCTGCCACATCCCAAGTTTTTGCGATCATCCCACCGACCCACCCGCAACTTTCTTTGCAAACCCCAAATGGCGGCGGTTGCGATGAGTGCTTAGCGTTGGTTGGCGCATCTCTGCGGCCGTGCTAGCCCGCGAATGCTCGCGCGAACAGCAGCCAACCAGTTTGGCGCGACGGACGCGGCAGTGGTGGCGCTTACCACTGGGCAGTTCCCAGCGGGCACTTCAATGTTCAATGCGAGTCGTTGACTTGGGTAGGCGCGGTACATGGCGACGCCGACGACCATAGACACGACTATGGTACTAGCGATGATGGTGACCCGCGCGAGTGGCCCGCGTGGCAACAGTTAACACGGACCGTGCCCCCCCCCCCCCAGCACGCGCGCAAGGGCTTCTGAGTGTGTTCGACATCCGGCCCGAGAGGTCCGCTTGGCATAACATTATGAACATGTTGAAAAATCGTGCTTCCCCTGAGAATCCACCAAAACCGCGGGCGCAGGCTGTCTGCTATTCTTGATATAATTCTGCACAGGGCGTCGAAAAATTCCGACATCTTTACTTCGGCACGGCACCCCCTCCACCACCCACCCAATCCACCCGCCAACGCACCCCCGGTGCGCCACCATCTCTCCCGCCCCATCCCCCCACCCACAAGCCAGCGCGCCCCTCCCGTCCCGGCCCTATTGTTTCGGCGCGCCCCCCCCGCCCCCCACCCCCCCCACGCGCGCCCCCTTCCGCGCCCCTCCCCGCGCGACCCCTCCGCCCCGACCTTTGCATTTCGGCGCGCGCCCCTTCCAGCATCCCGCGCGCCCCCTCCGCCCCGACCCTTTCATTTCGGCGCGCCCCCCCCCCGCTCCGCGGGCGCCCTCCGCGCCCCCCCGCTCGCCAGCCAGCGCGCCCCCTCGGCCCCGACAACCCATTTCCCGCGCGCCCTCCCGCGCGCCCCCCCGCCCGCCAGCGCCCTCTCCGGGCCCCCCCCCTGCCCGCCAGACGGCGCGCGCCCTCCGCCCCTTTCTTTGCGTTCCGGCGCGCCCCCCCCCCCCGCCGCCCCGCGCGCCCCCCGCCCCCCCGCCCGCCCACTAGCCAGCGCGCTTCCTCCGCCCCGACCTCTGCACTTTCGGCGCGGCCCCCCCATCCCGCGCGCCCCTCTCCGCGCCCCCCCGCCCGCCAGCCAGCGCGCCCCCTCCGCCGCGAACCATTCATTTCGGCGCGGCATTCCGCCCACTCCTGCGCCGCCGCCCCCCCCGCCAACCAGCGCGCCCCCTCCAAACCGACTCTGTTAATTCTTGACACTTCGCGCATCCCCACCAGCCCACCCAGAAACGATCAGCAGGGGAGTTGGTGAATCAGGGGCGGCAGAACGCATGCAGTCGCGCAGCCGTCTTCGAGAACACAAGCATCACACGTAGCTTCCTGCATTGAAGTTTAAGATGGACATCGGTGCAAATTACGATGGTGCTTCGATGAGAGGTGAGGGGTATTTCAATGACTCGTAGTGGCTGTGGCACTGATTTGTATATTAAACTCGCGTGCGTTCCGAAACTTGCAGGCACCTTGGGGCCCTCCTGGGTTTCTCTTGGGCCCCTCTGGGGGCTCTCTCTTGAGGCTCTCCTGAGGTCCTCCTAGGGCCTTCTTGGGGCTTCTTTGGGCTCTCTTGGGGCCCTCCTGGGGCTCTTTTGGAAGGTCTTGGAGCCCTCTTGGGGCTCTTTGCGGGGTGGGCGGGGGGGGGGGGGGGGGGGGGTATTGGAGGCCTCTCGGGGCCGTCTTGGCCCGCATGGCTAAAGAAGGGGGGGGCCTTCAATTCTCCCCCCCCCCCCTCGGAGGCTCAAATATGCAGTATTGGGACCCTCTTGGCCCGCTCTGGGAGCGCTCTCGGGCGCTCTTGGGGCCGTCTTGGGGCTCTTTCGGGGCTGTCTTGGGCCATCTTGGGGCCATCTTGAGGCCTCAAAAGCTTTTCGGATGCGAAAAAGCGAGAAGGCAACAAAACATTGATTTTCCGCAGGCTTTTAAAACATGTTGGTCTCTTGGGGGGGGGCCCTTGGAGGCCTCGGAGGGCACTTGAAACCGTCTTGGGGCCGTCTTGGGGCCTCTTGGACGCGCGTCGGAGGCTATCTTGACCCGTCTACCGCTATCTTGGGTCATCTTGGAGGCCATCTTGCGCTCTCGGAGGCCCCCTTGGAGCCATCTTGGGCCATTTCGGACGCTGCTATGCCCCCCCCCCCCCAGTCCAAACGAAAAAGGAAACGCCCTAGACCACCTGCGCCGCCCAGAGGGCTGGTGGGATTCGGCGCGCCCCCCCCCCCGCCCCGCGCGTCCTCCGGGCGCCCCCCGCCCGCCGCCCCGCGCGCCCCCTTCCGCCCCGACTCCTTGTTCTCGGCGCGGCCCCTCTCGCGTCGAAAACAAGGAGTCGGGGAAACGAATATGAACAAAGAACGAAGCCTCCCTCGCTTTCATAAACGAATAATAAATATGCAAGGAACGGCCGGGCCCCTTTTTGGCAGCGCCCCCTCATCGTTGCCTCTCGTTTCGACAGAGACCCCGCCGCCCTCTGCCGAGACCTGAAGGGCGGGCGCCCGCGGCAAAGCGCCACCGGTGAGCGCCGCGCAAGGAACGGCCAGGCCATTGCTCATATTAAAAATGGACGCACGAGTGGAGAGAGAGAGGGAGAGAGAGAGAGAGAGAGAGATAGATAAAAAAGAGAACAACAAAAAGAGAGAGAGAGAGAGAGAGAGAGAAAAAGAGAGAGAGAGAGAAATAAAAGAGAGAGAGAGAGAGAGAGAAAGAGAGAAACAAAAACATAAATATAAAAAAGAGACAAATAGAGAGATAGAGAGACAGAGATAGAGAGAGAGAAGAGGAGAGATATACCAAAAGAAACCAACAAAGAAAGAGAGAGAGAGAGAGAGAGAGAAAGAAAGAGACAGAGAGAAACAAACAAGACAGCAAGAAAGGAAGACATAAAGCAAGAGAGGGAGAGAGAGAGAGAGAGAGATAGAGAAAGAGGGAGAGAGAGAGAGAGAAAAATAGAGTGAGGAATTTAGAAAGAGAGAAAGGAGAGAGAGAGAGAACACGGAAAAAAAAAGAAAGAGAGAGAGAGAGAGAAAACAAAAAGAGAGGGAGAGAGCGAAACATATATATATGTATATATATATAGAGAGAGAGAGAGAGAGAGAAAAAAAAGAGAGAGAGAGAGAGAAAGAGAGAGAGAGAGAGAGAAAGAGAGAGAAAAAGAGAGGGAGAGAGCGAAACATAATGAGAGAGAGAGAGAGAACAAAAAAAAAAGAAAGAAAGAGAGACCCGACGGCCCCCATGGCCAACGTTGGACATGCGTCGATCGCAAGGAACCGACGGGCTCGCGTGAGGAACTGGGCCTTGACGCCGCCGCTGCTCTGTCCGGGCATTCGCGTGAGCCTCGAAACGCGCCGCGCAAGGAACGGCGGCGCCCATGTTGCAAGTTGGGCGCGCCATTGACGAGTCCCGAAGGCCCCCGAGCATCAGCCCCGCGACTCCAACGAAGGACCCATGGGGGCCCATCCAGAAGGAGAGAACTTGTAGGGCGCGCCCAGGAACCCAAGGGGCCCAGCTTCCCCCGAAAGAAAAATCCCCGGCGAGGGGTTCGAGCACGGGGGGGCCCCAACGATGGAGACATGTTTGGGCAGGCGCGCAAGCCTCAAACCGCGTCGCGCGAGGAGCCGAGAGGCCAGCGCCAACAACTCGGCCCTAGCGTTGCAGATTTCATGTTCGGGCATGCGCGTGAGCCTCAAAACGCGTCGCGCAAGGAACCGAGAGGCCGGCGCCAGGAACTTGGTCCTAACGTTGCAGATGTCATGTTTTGGCACGCGCGTGAACCTCAAACCGCGATGCGCAAGGGCCGAGGGGCTTGCGCGAGAAACTGGGCCCTAGCGCGACCACTTTTATATATGGTTATACATGCGAACCTCAAGGCGCGCGCCGCATGGGGCGGGCCAAACGAACCCGCGGGGCCCCGTCCCTCAGATCACCTGCCCCGTTCGGCGAATCGATTGCGCGCGCGCGCCGTGACCCGCGGAGCGCCGATGGGGGCTTCGCGGCAAAATGGCGATGGAACGCCAGCAGACCCAAGGAGCCACCGAGCCCCTTCCGAGCCCGAGCTGGACCATATTTCAAGAGCCTCATTGTGTCACCCGCCCACCAGCCAGAGCCCCACCTCCGCCCCGAACCCTCTGATTTCGGCGCGGCCCCGCCCCGCCCCGACCCCTCGCGACAGGCCCCCCCCCGCCCTCCCGCCCGCCAGCCAGCGCGCCCCCGCCCGCCAGCCAGCGCGCCCCCTCTCCAACCCGACCCCTTTGTTGCGGCGCGGCACCGCCCCCTCCGCCCTGACCCCTTGCATTTCGGCACGGCTCCGCCCCCCCCATCCGGCGCGCCCCCTCTGCGTCGCCCCGCCCACCAGCCAGCGCGCCCCCTCCGCTCCGACCACTTCATTTCGACGCGGCGCCGCTCCCCCATCCCGAGTGGCCCACCCCGTCGCCCAGTCCACCAGCCAGCGCGCCCCCTCCGCCTCTTCCTCCTTTCCTTCGGTGCAAGAGCCATGGCGCGCGTGCCGCTTGTTTCTGTGCGTTGAAAACTCTTGCTGCAAAACCGCATGTTTGTTATATGAATTCGGGGCACTCGTTTTTGAATTCCTTGCGAAACCTAAGGTTAATAAGGATGCCGGCGTGCGCGCGCGGGTCGCCCCGCTGTCAGCAAGGGGCTGCTACGACTGCGCGCGCGCAAATGGCGCCCCGGCGATTTCGGCACGCGCGCGCGAAAGGCCAGTTGGACAACGCGATATGAAAACGTTGAGAGCAAACCTTGGTTCGCTTGAGAATTCGCAAAAGCGCGGGCGCAGTTGTTTTGAAAACCCTCGTTGCGAAACCACGCGTTCTCTTATGTGCACAGGACACTCGATTTTGAAATCCTCACGACACCTGAGGTGTCCGAAAAACTTCGGCATGCACGCGCGACGACGCGCGCGTGCACTGTTTTCTCATGTGTTGCAAGGGGGGTTGGGAAACTCATTAAGTTTGATACACGCATGTGCGCCCATCGTATTCTTTGCAGAACGATGAGGGGGGTCGGGGCGCACTCCGGCCTGGCTGGGGTAGCACGGACTCACGTTCGAAATGGACGATGGAACAAAATCATGTGTGACTTACACTAGGAAAACATGTTCCGTGAACCCCCGGGAGGAGCACCCAACACTCTTTAAGAAAAAAGAACTGGCGTGGTGCAGTCTGTGCGGCGCAAATGTGTGGTGCAATCTATTTATGCAGTCAATCACTTGCGAAGCTGTCCTCTCCACTGCTCGTCCAAACATCCCACCCTCCCGCCCGCAACTTGGTCGCAAGACCTCTTAAGACCGTGACGGTGGGTACCAGATGGCACTTGACAACGACACCGGCGCCGACGACGACAGCGACAACGACGACCAGGCCGACAACGACTACGACGACACCGACAACGTCTCCAACGATTTCGACGACGACGACAACGACGACGACGACAACACCGACGACGACGACGCTGACGACGACGACAATGACAACGCCGACGACGACGACGCCGCCGACGACGACGACAACGCCGACGACAACGACGACGACGACGACGACGGCGACGACGGAGACGACGACGACGACGTCGCCAACGAAGACGACGACGACGACAACGAGGGAGGACGGAGGACGACGACGGCGACGACGACAACGTCGAGGAAAGCGGG
Source organism: Prorocentrum cordatum (assembly GCA_963575745.1). Lineage (NCBI taxonomy): Eukaryota > Dinophyceae > Prorocentrales > Prorocentraceae > Prorocentrum > Prorocentrum cordatum. The sequence continues at coordinate 105,941 of CAUYUJ010007180.1, forward strand.
AAGACAACGATGACGACGACGACGGCGACGAAGCAGGAGGGACAACGACGAAACGCCGACAAAGACGAGGAGGGAGGAAGGACGACCACGGAGACGACGAGGACGGAAACGACGACGACGCCGAGACGACGACGACGACGAGGAAAGACAGAGGAAGACGACGGCGACGACGACGACGACGACGGAGGAGGGAGGACGGCGACGACGATGACGACGACGCGAAAGCGCGGGCGCACGCTTTTGTTGAACATCCGTGATGCGAAACCTTGTGCTTTTGTATGCTTTTTTGGACACACGATTCGAAATCCTTCTGAAACCGACGGTTTTTGAAGGATTCCGGCATGCGTGCGCGACGACTCGCGCGTCTGCACTTCGTCAATTATCTGTTGCAGATGATTCTCGCGACGGCACGCGCGCAAGGGCGTTCGAAAGATTTCGACATGCGCGCGCGAAACCCGTTTGGTAGTGTGTCTTGAACATGTTACCAAATCGATGGTTTAGGTAAGATTTCGCAAGAGCGCGCGCGTAAGCATTCCTAAAGCATCAACGTTGCGAAAAAAATGTTTTTAACATGTGTTTTGGAAACTTGATTTTGAAATCTTTCCAAAACCGGAGGTTCTTGAAGGATTTCGGCATGCGCGCGCGACGACGCGCGCGTGCGCAGTTTGTCACATTATTGGCAAGGGATTCTTAAACATTTCGATTTTTTATAAACGAGAGTGCGCGCATAGTATGTTTTGCAAAGGATGGCGGGGGGAATGAGGCCTGGCTGATATAATATGAACTGGTGTTTCAGGATGGACGAGCGTGCAGACTAAATACGAAATCGCAATACCCCAGGGGGTACGGTTAACTCCAGGGGGGGTAGAGTCTATTCTGTTTTAAGCAAGGAGACCAGTACATGTTGTGTAATACGTTGTGGGATTTATTTTGTGTATCATATGTGGTGCATTCGATGTTGCGCAGTCGGCATGTGCAATCTGTTGTGGATCATCTGTTGTGCAATCTGTTGTGCGGTTTCTGTTGTGGAACCCCGGAGCTCCCGACCACCTCCACGCGGCAAACCTTCCCACAAGCATCCATGTTTGAGGGCCCGAAAAGAGCCTCCCAGGACTTAAATCGATGAGACAACACCGCGATTCACAAACATGAATTCGATCAGCGGCCCGACAAACAGGGGCCCTCATGAGCCCAAGATGGTCGTTATGTCAACGCCTTGACTGTATGGGAAGGATCCGGCCTGCGATGAGGTCTCATTGATGATGCCGAGATCGGCCCCGATGTGCACTATCTTGGTGTCATTGGACTCGCAGTATCTGTCCCAGTAGCCCTTGGCGGAAACCGAAAACTCAGGCAGGGCCAGGGCATCCCTTGCCCTTCCTCCCCAACCGTCTACTTCTCCTCTCCTCCTCATCCCCCCGTCCTTCCCCTACCCATCCTCCTCGTCCGCCTCCTCGCTCTCGTCTCCTCCTCGTCCTCATCATCATGACCATCAACATCAACTTCAGCATCAACATCAACATCACCGTAACTGTCACCATCACAATCAACATCACCGCCAGCTTAATCACAACCGTAACCAACACCATCACCACCACCCTCAACCTGAACTTCACCCTCACCCTCACCGCCACCACCATCATGAGCATAATCATGATCATGATCATGACATCGCCATCCTTGCCATCATCATGATCTTCGTCGTCGTCGCCACCATCGTCATCGTCATCATAATCAAAATCGGAATCGTCGTCGCCGATGCGACCATCATGATCAACATCACTATCAGCATCAACGTCATCATCATAATCATCAACATCATGACCATCGCTACCACCATCATTACCATCGTCATCCGCAACATTATCATCAACATCATCAGCATCATGCCTGTAATCATCACCATAATCATGATCAACATCAGCGCCACCACCATCATCACCATCAGTATCATCAGCACCATCATCAGCACCATGATGATCATCGTCCGTATCGCTATCGTCATCGCCCTCGTTACCACAATCATCATCATCATCACCATCACCATCACCAAAATCATCATTGTCATCATCCTCAACATTACCACCATCACCGTCACCATCACGATCGTCATCATCATCGTCATCATCATCATCACCATCAGCGTAATGATCATCATCATAATCATCATCAAAACCACCAACAACCCCATCGTCATCCTCCCGCCTCTGCCTTCCGTCCTCCTCATCCTGCTGCTACAAAATCTCATGTTCATCCTCATTCTTCAATCCCCCTCCTTCTCCCTCCCACTCAATCACTCTTAACTGTCCCGATGCGGGGCTCTGGCCAATTTCTGGACCCTGGGCCTTACGGTCCTTGCACCCCGCCTCGTCGAGTCCGTTCTCCTCGGCCCAGGTGTCGTGCCTCCACATTGACGTAAATTGTGGCTTTGCGGGGCACTTTGAAGGCTGGCGGAAATAGCACCCGGGACGCGACGGGTACCCGTTGATGATCCGGTTCTGCTTCTCCTCGCCCTCGTTCTCCTCATGGGAGGAAGAAGCACGAGCGGCAGCAGCAGGCGAGAAGGAGGGTGCGGACGACGCCGTACAAAGAACGATGAATCATATGCATATGGAACCTAACAGTTACGATGAAGAGTCCTAAGAATATGCAGACGACTAATAGGTACGAGCATGTGGGGGCGAGCAGACACACACACACACATCTATGCATAGTGCATACACATGGATATAAACCTTCATCCTCGAGCCTCGATCTTCGAACCTCAATCGTCCCCGCTGCATCGCCGAACCTTCGAGGCGAGACGGGGCGGATTCACCACCTGTCGACCACCCGACGCAAGCGCGACCTCTGGCGCCCGGCATTGCCACTGGCTGCGTGCGATGCGACAGAATGGCGACCTGAACCCGCGAGCGTCCAACAGGGGGAAAGCTCAAACGGGGGCCTCGCAAATCATGGCAGAGGGGCAAGGGAGGAGGGCGAAACGGGACACACCGAAGTAAGACGCGAGGGCGCCACGGAGTCTGGGGAGATGCCATGGGGTCGGCCATGACGTCCACCCCTCCTGCCCATCACCCCCCCCCCTCCCTGGACGCCTCCAATGCACGCCTGGGCTTGGGTAGGGCGTGTCCTCCTACAGGCGGATGTTGGACGAGCATTTTCTTAAACACGTCAAACAAATACATACTAAGAAAAATCGTCCCCTGATGTTTTTGCTATGTTTGGATACTCCTCCCGTAGATGGACGCGCCCGACTTGGGAGTTGGCTCGGGCATCCCCGCGTTCAGTTGGGTTTACGAAACCCATGTGATCGCGATGACTGATTCGCGTTGGCTGGCGCATCGCTGCGGCCGCGCTAGCGCGCGCAGGCTCGCGCGCACAACGGCCAGCTAGTTTGGCGGGACCGAAAGGCCCGCGGTAGCGCTGACCACTGGGCACTTCCCAGCGAGTCTCGCAAGCCGCGCTGACGCGCGGGAGCTTCAATGCGACTCGGTGACTCGGACTGGCGCGTATCATGACGACGTCGACAACGGCAGGCGCGATGACGATAGTAGCGATTATGGTGGCGGGGATGCCGATGACGACGGCGAGGACAATGACGGCGCCGATGCGGATCACGCCTGTGACGATGATGGTGTCCAAGTGTCGGCGATGACGGTTCGGAATGATATCGGCATGCGTGATGCCGACGGGGGCAACTGGCCCGTTTCATATTTTTGACGGGGAAGCAAACAGTGTGGTGAGCCATGTGACGCAAGCTGTGTGGTGCATTCAAATGCGCGAAGAGCTTTCGATTATAAATTCCAGAGCCTGCGCAATCATCCCAATCACGTTCTTGCAACTTGCGTAGCGAAAGCCATGCGGCGACGATTGCGCTGGCTGCTTGGGGCTGGCTGGTGCAGCGTTGCGGCCTCGCTAGCCTGCGCAGGCTCGCGCACACAACGGCCAGCTAGTTTGGCGCGGCCGGCGATACAGCGGTGGCGCTGACCATTGGGCACTCCCCAGCGCGGCTCGCAGGCCGCGCTGACGCGCGGTTACTTCAGTGCGAGGCGGTGACGTGGGCGGGCGCAGTATCATGGCGACCTCGGCAACGGCGGAAACGATGATGATAATAGCGACTCTGGTGGCGAGGATGACTTCCAATGACAGTGACGACGGCGAAACCAATGACGGCGCCGATGCTGATAACGCCGATGATGACGATGATGTCCACGAGTCGGCGATGACGGCTCGGAAAGATCAAGACATGCGCGCGGGGCCCCCAACACGCGAGCAAGGGCGATCGAATGATTTCGACATGCGCACGCGAGAAGTTCGCACGGTAGAATGTAATCAAACATGTGTGAAACAAAACCAATGGTTTCCTTCAGAATTCACAAAGAGCGCGCGCGAACCTTTTTGACACACCATGTTACCTAACCGTGCGCTTTCTGCGTGTACGGGACCCTTGGTTATTCAACTGATTTCGGAATTCGCTCGCGACGGCGCGGGTGAATACCTCGCCCCTTTTTGTTGCAGGGGGTCTTGCACATAGATGGTGTAATAAACACACGTGCGCACAACAATCTTGCTGACGAAAAAGAGGGGGAGGTCGAAACCGGCCTAGCTGGGATTGTATATATTCATATTTGAATCGCACATCCCCTGGCCGAGCGAACTAAACCTGGGGGGGCGTGATGGATCCAAATTCCTTTGTTTGGTTGGAAAGGACAATCTAAGAGGTGCTGTTAATTTCTGTTCGCAGTGAGTTGTCCACCCCACTACTCGCGCAAACATCCCACCCACCCACCCGCAACTTGGTTTGCAAAATCTCTTCAGACCGTGACGGTGGGTACCTAATGGCACTTGGCAACGACAGCGACGCCGACGACGACAGCGACAACGACGACGACGACGCCGCCGACAACGACTACGACGACACCGACGACGTCTCCAACGACTTCGACGACGACGACGACAACGACGACGACGACGACGACGACACCGACGACGACGACGACGCCGACGCCGACGACAACGAAGACGACGATGACAACGACGACGACGATGACGACGCCGACGACGACGACGACACCGACGACGACGACGTCGACGTCAACGACGCCGACGACGACGACGACGGCGACGACGACGACGGCGGCGACGACGACGACTACGACGACACCGAGGCCGAAGACGACGACGACGCCAACGCCGACGACGAAGACGACGACGACGTCACCAACGAAGACGACGACGAGTGAGGAGGGAGGACGACGACGGCGACAACGACGACAACGGCGACATCGACGAGGGAGGAGGGAGGACGGCGACGACGCGAACGACGAAGAAGGAGGAAGGACGGCGACGCCAACGACGACAACGACGAGGGAGGAGGGAAGACGACGACGACAACGACGACGACGACGACGACGGCGACGAAATAGGAGGGACGACGACGAGACGCCGAGACGGACGACGACGACGACGAGGGAGGAGGAGGAAGGACGACCACGGCGACAACGACGACGGAAACGACCACGACGCCAAAGAGAACGACGACGACGAACACGAGGAAAGACAGAGGACGACGTAGGCGACGACGACGACGACGACGCGGGAGGAGGGAGGACGGCGACGACGACGACGACGCAAGAGCGCGCGCGCACGCTTTTGTTGAAAATCCGTCTTGCGAACCCGTGTTTTTTTGTAGGCTTTGTGGACACACGATTTTGAAATCCGTCCGAACCCGATGGGTTTTCACGGATTTTGGCATACGCGCGCGACGACACGCTCGTCTGCACCCCGTCCAATGTTTTGCAGGGGGTTCCCGCGGGCGTTCGACCGATTTCGACATGCGCGTGCGCGAAGCCCGGGCGGTAGCATGTTGTGAAAATCGTGAAAAACCTATGGTTCCCTTAAGGTTTCGCAAGAGCTCGCGCGTAAGCTGTTTCAGCAAGTCAGTGTTGCGAGAACATGTGCTTCTGTATGTTGTTTTGGAAACTCGATTCCGAAATCGTTCCGACACCGAAGGTTTTTGGAGGATTTCGGCATGCGCGCGCGACGAAGCGCGCGTGTGTATTTCGTTCCATGTTTTTGCAAGGGATTCGTGAAAAAGTGTTATGGTAGAACAAGAAATGTCACCGCATAGTGTTGTTTACACGGGAACCTCGGGGGGGAACCCGGCTGGCCTGGGACATTGTGATTTCATATTTGGGATGGACATGTGGTCATAATCATATGTGATTTACATACCCGAGAGGGGTAGCGATAACGCCGGGGGGGTAGAGTCTATTCTCATTTGAGAAAGAGAATTCAATGATTTTTGCCTATGATTTGACACATCCCACGCTCTTGCAACCATCCCACACACCAACCCGCAACTTGGTTTGCAAAACCTCTTAAGACCGACTGCGACGACATCGACGACAACGACTACGACGACACCGACGACGTCTCCGACGATTTCGACGACGACAACGACGCCGACGCCGACGACGACGACACCGACGACGACGACGCCAAAGAGACGACGACGATCGAGGATGAAGGACGACGACGGCGACAACGACGACAACGACGACAACGACGACAACGACGAGGGAGGAGGGAGGACGGCGACGACGCGAACGACGAAGAAGGAGGAAGGACGGCGACGCCGACGACGACAACGACGAGGGAGGAGGGAAGACGACGACGACAACGACGACGACGACGACGGCGACGAAATAGGAGGGACGACGACGAGACGCCGACGACGGACGATGACGACGACGAGGGAGGAGGAGGAAGGACGACCACGGCGACAACGACGACGGAAACGACCACGACGCCAAAGAGGACGACGACGACGAACACGAGGAAAGACAGAGGACGACGTAGGCGACGACGACGACGACGCGGGAGGAGGGAGGACGGCGACGACGACGACGACGTCGCAAGAGCGCGCGCGCACGCTTTTGTTGAAAATCCGTGTTGCGAAATGTTGTGTTTTTGTAGGTTGTTTTGGACACACGATTTTGAAATCCTTCCGAAACCGATGGGTTTTGAAGGTTTTCGGCATGCGCGCGCGACGACACGCGCGTCTGCACTCCGTCCCATTTGTCGCAGATAATTCTCGCGACGGCACACGCGCAAGGGCGTTCGACAGGTTTCGACATGCGCGCGCGCGAAGCCCGTTTAATAGCATGATGTGTAAATCTGGAAAAGCCTATGGTTTTCTTAGGATTTCGCAAGAGCCCGCGCGGAAGCTTTTTTAGCAACTCAGTGTTGTGAAACCCCATGTTTTGGAATGTGTTTTGGAAACTCGATTGCGAAATCGTTCCGACACCGAAGGATTTTGAAGGATTTCGGCATGCGCGCGCGACGACGCGCGCGTGCACTTCGTCCCATTTCTTGCAAGGGATTCGCGACAAAAACCTTATGTTAGAACAAAACATGTCACCGCATAGTGTTTTTTGTTTACCAAGGAACCTCAGGGGGGGGGAACCGGGTTGGCCTGGGACGTTGTGATTTCATAGTTAGGATGGACATGTGGTCAGAATCATATGTGCTTTACATACCCGAAAGGGGGGGCGACAACGCCGGGGGGGGGTAGAGTCTTTTCTGTTTTTCAGAAAGGAGAATCAACATTATGCAATATGTGTGTTGGGCTATACGCTGCGCAGTTCATGTGATGCGATACATGGTGTGCAATATGTGTGGTGCAACAGATGTGGTACAATCTATGCAGTGTACTTCATGTTGTGCCATATACGCGATGCAATAGAAAGTTGGCAATGGTGGTTATGCAATCTACGTTATGCCATAGGTTTGCTGTACTGTGCGTTGTGTAATATCTGTGGTGCAACCTGCGTGCTGCAATATATGTGGTGAAATCTGCGCTGTGCAATATATGTTGTGCAATGTATGCGGTGCGCTCTATGTGATTTGATCTAGGTGGTGCAATACATGTGTGTGTTATCTGTGCGGTGCAATCTTTGCGGTGCACTCTATGTGGTACAACCTGTGTTGTACAACACTTATATGATTCAACGGGTGTGGTGCAATACGTAAGGTGCAGTATAGTGCAATACGTGCTGGGCTGTCTATCTGGTGCACTCTGTGCGGTGCAATCTACGCGGTATCATCTTTGCGGTGCAGTCTGCCTGGTGCAACCTATGCGGTGCATTCTATGCTGAGCGGCGGCGACGGCGGAGGCATGGCGACCAGAGCGCCAGACAGGCACAGACGAAGGGCGGCGAGGAGGCGGCGACGGGGCGGCGACGTGGCGGCCAGAGCACCAGACAGGCACAGACGGCATGGCGGCCAGAGCGCCAGACAAGCCCAAAACGACGGGCCGCGACGAGGTGGCGACGCGGTGGCGACGGCAGCTACGTAGCTGCCGGACCGCCAGGCACGCCTAGCTCTGCAGACCATATTTGGGAGAGACACGCTCGGAGGTCCGCGGGGATTTCTTGGAGCGCCGCTGGAAACCCCTCCTCCGTTGCGCGCGGAGCGGGCCAGGGGCTGCGCCAGAGGCGCCGCCAGGGGGGCCAAGCGCAGCTCCAAACAATGCGCGCGGAGCTCCAACAATCTATGTTAACACATTTGTTGTTTCTGAATGCCAGCGTTTCCTCGTCATTCTTGCTCTCGTCCTCCGTGCGGTCCGGTTTGCCAGCTGGGACCGCCGGCGCCTCTTCGTCCAACTTCGTGCTCTCGTGCTTCTTGCCCCAGGGCCACCACACGGCGTCGACCTGAAGGGTGCTGATTGTCTTGGAACTCGCCTGGCCGCCCACGTACAACATCTCCGCGTCCTCTAGAAGATAAAATTTACAAACATGGTACTTTTCAGAGGTCTACGCGGCTTTCGTGGAACGGCGCCAGGGGCGGTTCTGGAGGTGCTATCAAGGATGGGGACCTTCAAAAACTTATGAGGCAACCACATGTGCAACCTATCCGTGCAGGTGGGATGTCCGAAAAGTCGGCGAAGGCTCAGAATTTGAAGGAAGTCTGCAGACCAGTGAACTCCAGGGTTAGCCTGGGTCGAGTATGACACAAACATCCGAACTGGAATCTTCAACACATCTTCTGGCGAATATCAAAGAAACCTTCGCGCCATAAAAATCATTTGGTGAATTTCCGCAAGCCTTTAAATTCTTGGGACCGAACACGAATGTCCAACAACATTTCCCGCGAACATGTTCCAACGATTTCTGCACGCCGGACATGTTCTGGAAATTTGCAGAAATTGGTCCGTATATTGTTTAAGGATTTCTGCGCGCCGGAGATTTTCCAGAGGTCCTTGCACCGCGAACATGTTCCGCAGATTTCGCCCGAGTTTTGTAAAGCTTGGAGATTTCTTTGAGATCTCCCAAGTAAAATGGTAAACTTTACCCCTGATATTTTCCGGAGACTTCGGGAGATTTCCCAACAGCGACTTCCCAGAGGTTCATCACCCAGAGGACTCCAGGCGTCTTTGCCATACTGGCACAATCAACCCCCAGGGGTGTCCAATACCCCAGCGCCGAGTGGCCCTGCAGGGGGATAAGGCTCGCAATCGCTTTTCCCCGACCGACAAGATGGGGTTGTTGTTTCAAAAATCGGGAAGACGCAAGACTCGGGTTGGGGGGAGTCGGGTTGGCCCGACGGGGCCCTGAAAAAAATGACGCGACCCAATCTGAAATCAAACGCGCTCTCTCGCTGTAGACATCCCACGAAAACTGGACCGTCAAAATCTAGGACACGCTCGCCAGAAAACGTCCGCAAGCCTGATATCTGGCTTACTCTCATCCGTCGGCAGCGAGGCGGGGCACTCTGGCCTAGCGTGGCAACGATGCGGTCGACAAAGCGAATTGGCCAGCATGCAGGAGGGGGGAGGAGTCGGGCATTGGCAAAACTGGGTTTAATGGGACCTGGGTTAATGATGTGTACTGGGGGACGCCCACTCGCCACGTTCCACGAACCCCAGCTGCCGTCACCCGAAAAACACGAGCTACGGAAGACCTGTTTTAGTGATTCTGGCCGATTCAAGGGCTCCGGGGCCCTACCACTAGCTGGGTCCCCTTACCTGGGGTCCTAGCTGTACCCGGAGCATGCAGGAGGGAGGAGGAAGAGGAGGAGGAGGAGGAGGAGGAAGAGGAGGAGGAGGAGGAGGAGGAGGAGGAGGAGAAGGACAAGCAAAGCGGCCGTGGGGGAAAAAGGAGGACGAACACTCAGAGGCGGAAGACTTCCGTCATGAGCAGCCGGAGCGGCCCGCGGGCGGCGGAGGCGGCGTCTGGGGGAGTTCCGGCTTACACTCGGGCTGCTGAAAGAAGAAACGTTAAATCAGGAACGAAGCCCCTCTGCGGCTTCAAAAAAAGCCTGTGTGCACGATCAGGGCTAGAGGAACAACCGCGGAAGGACGTAAGGAACATCGAACCCCTTCCGAATCCAAAGTGTTCCTTATTTCAGCGTCTTGGCTGTACTCTAGTCTTACGCTTCCTAGAAAAAAACAACCCTCCCAGGCCTAAACCGTGCCAATGCTCCACCGGGTAACTCCCGCCCTACACCTTCTCGACGGATGACGAGCGCATGCCACGGCCGCCGGGCCCAAAGCAGGAGAGCCCAGAATCGAATCGATTATCATCACTATCAACATCATCACCAACAGCAGCATCATCATCATGATCATCATCGGCATGATCGTCGGCATCATCATCACCATCATCATCATCATCCTCATCATCAGCATCATCATCAACATCATCAACATCATCATCATCAACAACATCATCATCGGATAAGTCTGATCGGCGATCGAGACGAATCGGATCGGCAAAAATCGGCAGCCGAGCCAGGCAAAGTCGAATCGGCGGAAATCGGCAGGCTAAAATGCCTCCAATAAGAAATCGGAGCCCAAATCGGAATCCCAAAATCGAATCGCATCGGAAGCGGAAGCCATCGAGAGCGAATCGAATCGACGAGGAGGAATCGAACCGAGCCCTGCCAAAGTGTGCCGGTGCTCCCTGGGTATCCCGCCTCGCGCTCTTGGGTGGGGATCGCTTGGAGCAAGGTTATGATTATCCGCGCTCTCCGGCCCACACTATCCCTCATGCCTGGCTTCGGTAACGATTCAAGCGCCATTGTCTGTTTTCCGCTTCGGTGAGCAGTGCTTTTACCGTTCTCGTAAACAACATTTCCCTGCCGCTGAACTGTAAAACAAGATGTCCCTGCTTTCTTGTTCTCGTGAGCGGTAGCAAGCACTGAAGGCCGGTTGGAGGCCGTTTGGGCTACCCCGGAAATCCTGGGGGCACCTTGGCCCAGGGGCACTTCTAGCAACACCCGAAAGACGGTTCTGGTTCAACATGTGGCTCTCGCTTGAGCGCCGCGCACACTCGCCGTAAATCGTGGAAACCAGTGTGACGGGTTCTGATGCTTAGCCGTCCCAAGAATGGTGTTCCGGCACGGTTTGGGGTTGCCAGGGCGCAACAATCACGTGGCTTCGCGGTGTTTAGATTTCTGACAGGATTCAGAACCGTCGGGACGCAACAGCCGGCAATTTTGTCGGGACGATGCCTCCCCGAGCTGGATGCTGGGGATGTCTCGAGCGAGAGGGGGGGCCACACACTGCCGTCAAACTGTCCCTGCCGTTTCTCGTCCTCGTGAGCGGCAACAAACACTGCCCTGCCGCTACCAGGGCCAAAACTAAGCCGCAAACAGCAAGGTCGCAGACTGCCCAAACTGTGCCGGTGCTCCCCGTACGGGAACACGGCGCTCATGCACCGCCAGGGTTAGTGGAACACAAAGTGACATAAACAAAAAAACTCGGAGGCCCGCGTGGATTTCTCGGATCGGCGCTGGGGCCCCCCGGCGGCGCCGCCCCTGGCGCGCTCCGCGCGCCAGGGAAGGGGGTCCAGCGCCGATCCGAGAAATCCGCGCGGACCTCCGAGTGTTTTTATATGTGTATGCCACTTTCTGTTCCCCTGAGGTTTGGGCTCCCGGCAAAGTCTTTCCTCAGCGCGGCGCGGTGCACACGCGTTCGGCCCTGGGGGCCGAGCGGCTGTGCGCCGTTCCGTTCCCGGCGCCTCCCGGCAGACTTGAAGCGCAGTGCGGCGCGCACAGCTCGTCCGCGGGCCCTGGGCACCCTGCCTCGCGCTCTCGGCTGGGGGTGGCTCCGAGCGCGACTTTTGATGAGGATCCCTGCGCCTCAAGCTCCCGGGCCTGTTCAAAGAAGACGCGTTTCGCCCATGGACGGCAGCCGCCACATAATGCGAAGTGTGAAGCGATGCTTGACATGGTCTTGCACAAACAAGCGAGGACAAAAGCTGTCAAACCGTGCCACCCCAATCTCTCTCGGGGCATGTGAGACGGATTAAAGCCCTGGTACCACTCGCCATTCCCATAGCAAAAACCGTCCTAAATCAAAATCCGCAATTCCTCCCCCAGACCCATAGTCCTCCGACCCGCAGTACCTGTCCCAGACCTCCTTGCGCCTGCGGCAGCCCTCGTCGTCCAGGCCGCGATCGCTCGCAAGCTGGTCACGCCGCCACGCCTGCGTCCTCATCGGCTGCCTGGGGCATCCCGAAGACATCCTCGGGGGGAGCAAAACAAGCAAAGCATCGATGGCGCGCCGCCGTGGGGAATCCCTCGCCGTGCCTCTGTGGACCAGACACTCCATGCCTTCAGGCAAAGGCGAAGAAACACCACGCCGATGGGCTCCACGCGGCATCGTGTCATCGATGCGATCGCCACGTGGCCACGAGAACGAGGGTCAAGAACAAAAAACCCTCCTCAGAAGGCCCCACGTACCCCAAAACGATGAACACCCCAATGCGGGCCCAAAAACGACGAAAAAAAATGTACCCTCCAAAGCTAGGGCGAGCTAGGGCGATTCTTCATCCTCGTGCCGGCGCCACGGGCAAGCTTTTCGCCTCAATCGCTTGCGTGCAATAATTATGGACGCCAGGGTCCCCACGCAATGAGCGTCGTGAGTGGCTGGTGCGGGGGGAGGTGGACCTACCACTTGCCCGCCGCCGGGTGCTGCTAATCTGGTGGTGGGCCGCTGGCCTGGATCGCCCCCCAAGGCCAGCGGGGGGTCCGTCCGCCCGTGCCGCGCAGCGGCTCCGCGAACTCGCCGACGCATCATTGCCATTGCCACTCTCCTCGTGTCGAATGTACGGCCCAACCTGCGACAGAACAACATCTTCCAACATCATCGGGAATTCCACCGGCTAAGCTGAAACAAAAACAACAAAAAAAACACATAATTCGAAGGTACCCCCCCAGGATGTTCAAAAACATTCGAACAACACGAAGAGCATGAAGGTAACCTCCCCGAGCCGACCAACATCATATGTACCTCGGGCCGTCCGCACTCGTTTGTCCTCCCGGCTCCTCATGTAGCAGCCCGCGGCGGGAGGAGGCCCATCTCGGAGCTGCAGGTCGTCGTCCATCTCCATGACGCGCCCGAATCGACGCAAGTCCTGTGGGAAGACCGAACGGAACTCCATTAGGGGGCCACATGCGAACCCTACCCCTACCCCCCACGATTTCTGAGGGGGAGGGTGGGGTTCACTTCGTTCGAGGGCTCCCGAGCGAAGTGAACCCCATCAAAGAAAATCGACGTACTGACCGAGCGAACGCTAAGCAAAGAACGAAACGCATCTTTGGCCCCGGAAGCGCCTAGATGCACAAGGGGGAGTCGAGGACCGACCACGGAATGACCGAAGGAACAGCGAGCCCCCTCCGGACCCAAAGCGGTCCTGATATCAGGGTGTTGGCTGCAATTTCTCGGAGGTCCGCGCGGGGGGAGGGAAGGCTGAACGCCGACCAACAATATCCGCGCCAAATTCTGGAATGTGATATCCGTTCCGCATGCCAGTGCGTTCCTCTCCGGATCCGTTCGGCTGGTGCCCGCGCAGTGCATCGTCTCGTTCGCCGCCTTTTCAACGCGTCGGGCTGCGAACCATTGTGTTGATGCGGTTTTCGAAACGGTTTCAGGGGTAAAATGGTGTTTGGGCTAGAAGCCCCCAAAAAGACTGGGCATGGGTTCGCCGTTGAAGGCGGTCGAATGCCTGTCGGAAACAAGTGGCACGCGTCCCCTGGCCCTTGCACAATCAGACAACCAAGGGCGGGGGGAGGAGGACGGGCAGGAGTCGAGCGTGCCGAGGCGTTCGGTCTTGCCTCCGCCGCCTCGCAGGCCGCGCGCCCCCGCGCGCAGCCGCGCCACGGCCTCCGCGCCTAACCCCCACTCACACGGGCGCTCGCGGGTGAGGAGCGGGCCGCAGCGGCCGCTCGGGGTACGTGATTTTGATGAAGAGGATGCGCAACGGCTCCATGGACTCCGCCAGCACAGGACGGGCAGGATGAGGAAGGGGGGCGGGGACCAGGGCTCCCCGTGCGGAGCCAGGGGGCCAGACGCGGCCTCTGCACAGCCGCCCCCGCAGTCCACGACACATGGAAGGCGGCCCAGAAGGCCTGCGCGCGGTCCACGACGAGGGCCCCTGGCGGTTCATGACGAGGGCCCTTGGGTGAGTGGATACGAAGACAGTGTCATGTCGAAGGTCTTGGTTTGTCCTCTCGTGCTCGTCGTTGTCTCCTCCTCCTCGCTTTCCTCTACATCATCATCATCATCATAATCATCATCATCATCATCCTCATCATCATCATCATCATCATCACCATCATATGCACCATCATTATCATGATCAGCATTGCCATCATCATCATCATCATCATCATCATCATCATCATCATCATCATCACCACTGCCGTTGCCAACGCACACGCACGCACATATATATATATATATATATATATATAGATCCTGCAATTCCGAACGTACTCGTAGTCAACAATTTGTACGTCCGATCTCCTCCTCCGCTGCTGAAGTGGTGGCCCACGAAAAATTCATGCCTCGGTCCATCGCAGGACTTGCCGCCGTCACTAAAACGCGCTGCGTTTCATGACCAGTGGCGGACACTTCACACGAAGCGCGAAATTCGCCCCTGAGTAGTTTCGCCATGCCGTTTCTCATTGGCATGGGGCTTCTCACCCTTGCGGGTCATCGCCAGCAGGCCTTTTGCGCGCGAGCAGGCTTCTCGCCGCCAGGTGTGGGAAAGACCGCTTTGGCATGGACGCGGCTTTGGTGGCCTCGATGACGCGTCGGACGGGCCGCGCGGCATCGCCATTACTGCGGGGTGGCTTGGCGAATCTGCGGGATCTTACATGCTCTTTCGATCTCCCCTGGGCGGTCAGAGCACGCCAGGCTTGCGTTGCCCTTTGGGGCGATGAACTCCTGGAAGCCACGCAATGTCCAATCAGCGTTTTTACGCGATGCCGGACGCCAAGCAATGCCTGTAGCCCCCCTGCTGAGAACAACAGGACAAATAATATCCCCATGCAGCGACACGTCGCGCTCGTTTCATATTCGAACATGGTCCGTGGTGATTAGATCCCCGAGATCGTTCGGCCAATCGCCTGCAGCACGCACGCGCTGCGACCCCATGCTTCCTATCATCTTGTGAGGCTGATCGCCGATGTTGCCTAGCCTGTGCCTTGGCGCGCTGGCGCGTCGGGCAGTCGGGGTGCTCCGTTTCGAGCCGCGGGGAATGGGGGGCGGGGGTGCGACTGGTCTGGCCCTGAATAGCTGGCCAAGATGCCGCCGTGCGTCTACGGTCGGGGCGCCGCCCGCGCGATTGCCGCGGGCATGCTTATCCACAACGGTCGCATCGGCATTCGCCGACGCTGAACCCTGAAGCGGCGGACTTCTCCGCCGCAGCGGAAAAGGCGCATTGGTAACAGCCGTCGCCATAGCAACAGCAACAACCACGGGTCGTGGCTGAACATCGCTGTCGCCATTGTCACTGGGCGGCCGCGGGTCATCTGGACCGGCGGAAACGCTAGCCCCCGCCACCTCCATGCCCGGCGGCGTCTCGGAGGGCGGGGGCCTCCCAGGTGTTGTCCCTGATATCGACGTTGTCCCATGGGGCCGAATGAGCCATGGCGCGTTCGACGATGGACTGAGCTTCCGCGTCGTCCAAGGGCCCTGGCAGAGCAGGGCCCTCGGCCTCAAGACAGAAACGTCGCGGGCAACGCGCTCGGGCGACTGCGCGGAGCACGCGGCCCCGTGCATCCTGTGCGCCGCCGCCCCAGTCGACGCATACAATGTAACAAATCTAGCCGTCGCGTCGAAATCTTCCCTCCTGGGCAGCCGCGCCTCGCTGCGAGACGACCCTAGCCGATTCCAGTCACGTGTGATCCAAGGCGCAGCAGAAATCTCCATTCTGTCTGACTCACTAGTAGACGTAGACCTCACCTCCAAAATTTGGCAGCGCCTGACCAACCTAGGGGCGCAGGTCAGACTTGCGCTCATGCCTTCCAAGTCAGCATCGTTGGTCTGTTTGAAAGCTGCCGCGATCACTGGCATCAGCCCCCGCCAACACAGCATCGCCAACACCGTCTTGAGCAACGGATCTCTCCGCCGCGACGTCATCCGCCCGCCCGTCAGCAGCAGTTGGCCCCGCTGCAGCTTCGCCGCGAGCGTGTCCTGGCCACGCCGTGAAGACTGTGACAAATCAGCGCTGCACATGGGACGGCGTCCCCGATAAGGGGCATTCCGAAGACGCGGGCGGCAGCAGCGCGCGAGCTACTTCCCCAACGGCAGCCCGAGTGGACGAAGCTCCACCAGACCATGCCAGCGAGGCAGGCCCACGGCCCAGCGCGGGCTCAGGGGCCCCAGGAATCTGACTGCGAGTTCAGGCCATGAGTCGCCGGTGAGCCGATTGCGAAACCGAGCGGCTGGGCAGGTTCAGCGCGGGACATTGCCCCTAACTTCGAGCGAGCGTGTACGGTCGCAAGGCATAGCGAAGGATGCAACCTCGGGTTTCCCGTGGTAAAACCTGCACCCATGCGCGTTGATGAGTCACCCCGCAGAGAGCGCAAGAGGGGCGTCCTCAACGACGATGATGGACCAACTTCGCATTCCACGAGTTGCTCGCCAAAGTTAATATGCACGTCTTCCTTAGGTGGTGCTGTTCGCTTCAGGTCGCCGCTGACGATGGTCGTCGGAGCCCCAGACGCTGACGTTGTTGTTGCGCGGATCAGTGTCGAGGGACGCACATGGAACATCAGTGCATGTTGACCCAGATGGCCGGACGATCATCGCTGGATTTGTCGTGCTCCGCTTAGAGAAATTTCACCCTCCAGCCGTCTTGCGGCCGCAGGGGCGTCTGCTTCCACTTGTCCAATGAAGGCACGGAAGTACCCAAGACGTTCATCACTGGAAACCTCGGGCGGGCCATCTGTCGCACAACGGTCCTGTCTCTTAATCTGGTCGAGCAACGCGGTGCTCGCAGGTATCTCGGACATGTCCACCTGTGCGTGACAGGCTATACTGTTGGAGCAGGAAAGTCGACCTCTCATTCAGCGTCGCGCTGGTCTATTGGTGGGATGCCACCGCCGCGCCATGCGAACAACTCGTCGGGCGCCCTCATGGTCGAATTTGGAAAATGATCAACTCAAACTTCGATTCTTAAATCCCTCGGGGCTCTAGAGAGCAGTAGGCTACTCCGCCGCTATGATCCTCTCCGCAGAGACTCTCGGCGCTGCGGTCTCCGCCGGCGGGCGCGCTGGGAGGGCGGCGGCATGCGCGCGCTTCCGCGGCCTGTCCTTGGACTGTTCCTCCGGTTGCTAAGGTCATCCTTGCGGCTGCTGCCCGCCTCGGGCTGTGCGGCGGCGTTCGCCCGCGTCCTATCCGGGCCGGCAGGGCGCGACCTCTTCGATCTCCCAGCCGCGGCGATTGCTTCCTGGAACCACCTGGGAAGCGGCTCCGGCTGGAGCTTTCTGCCCATTGCTGCGCCCCTATCCCTCTCGCGGGCCCCCATTTCGGCGCGCGGGGGAACGATCGTGAATTGCCGCGTTTGCGGCGGCGACTGTTTCTTCTCTCCCCAGGTCGCTGGGATCCTCAACTCGGACCTGGCGTTGTAGCAGGAGCACCCGACTTCGCTAGATGCGCGAGGGCGCACTTGCCGCCTCGGGTGCGATTGCCCTTCCGGTAAAGGTCAGATGCTTTCTGATGGGGCTCTTTGAAGCCGGGTCTACCGCGCGCGCCGCCAATGGCATGCGCGCGACAGAATGCGCCCAGATACTTCGACAAATCAAGCAGCGGATTGCCCTGCCGCAGAAGCTATCTTGCTACCCTTCAATCCGCATGTGCGGCCCAAAGGGCATCCGTAATGCTTCTACCTGCGGCCATGGGCGCCCCCCCGATTTCGGTTGCAAACCAGCAATTTTTGGCGTTGGAGAACTTCTGGCGTCTATCGTCGAACCGCTGACGCGAATATTCGGGTCGCCCCGCGCTATCCTATAATATGTGTCCATATCTGTCTCCGCGTCTCGATGTTTGCTCTACTTGCGACTGGGAGAGGGCGTCCGGAATGTTGCCAGCAAGGGCCGCCTACAGCCCGAAAGCTGCACGGCCCCAGTCTTCGAGGGGCCCGCGTCGATCGACATCTGTCATATTGGCGCCGTTCAGGTTAGAGAAGTCAACGACGCACCCATCGGCTTCAACGGCCCGGAACCAATCCAGAATCCCGCGCAGTGTCTGCCATGCTTCTACGCGGCAATTCCGGAACATGGCTTCCCCATGGCGGACATTCGCCCGTCGCCAGGTCGCCATTTCGAAAGATGTCAATGATTTTGCTGGAAGCTGACGCCAATGTTGCCTCGAGCGCGCCGAAATCCCGGCTATTCGCGAGCGCCTCGAAAGCGGCGCCCTCGCCGTCGACCTCGCGGATCCGCCAAAATGCCGCTTCGAGCCTCTCCAATGCCGAACTCGAAGTTTCGACAACGCTTTGCTTCCACTCTCGCAAGTGGGGCGCTCGGCCTCCAGATTGAGGAGCTCGGCTTCCATGTATTTACATATTAACGACCTCCCCTGCTGCAGACTGGCGGTCGCGCAATAAATCAACGCCATCACTCGATCTCTCGATCTGGGACGGGGGCGGGGCGCCCGGTGCACAGCGCCAGGCCGCTGGCGACTGAGCGCCGAATTCTTGCATAATTGGCTCGTCGCGTGCTGGTCCGTTTAGCGCGTTCGGCGGCCCTCGCGGTTGAAGTGGCGGCCGCCAATCAGGGCGCGGTCGCGGCGGCGGCGGGCCGCTCGCTCCCGGCATCTCCTGCCGCGGCAGCGTCGGCCTTCGCCGACGCGACCGCATCGGCCTTCGCCGACGCCGCAGGCAGCGCTTCAACGGTCGGTAGGCGAGTGCCGCCCACGAGCATCGAATCAACGAATTCTTGACTGCTGGCGGGAAGGAGCCATCTTGCCGCCAAGTGAGTGTCCGCCCTGCCAGGCAAACGCGCCGCGTGGCTCGGCGTGGCTGTCGGGCAATGAACGCCAGCTGCACGGCTGGTTCCAGATGGCGCTCGTTCGCCGCCCGCGCGACGTTAGTCGCCCTCATGTTAATGCGATTAATCTCAGCGGCAGCATAGTTGCGGAACCCATCCACATGGGCGACGTGGAAGCCACTGTCATCGCGGACCTGGCCACACACGATCGCGCTTGCACTTGCATGCCCTCATGTTAGAGTTCGGGCAGGGTCTGAACCGCATTTGCGAGACGGGAGTTCACGCGTCGCAGTAGCATCGGGGTCGGTGAGACAATGTCCATCTGCGCTGTGCAATATTTGCTGGAAGTGGGCGAATGCGTCTACCATCCCGTCGATTCCAGGCGCGAGTTCTTTGTTGCGCGTCGATGCCGAGCCCGCGCGGAGGCAGCATGGTCAAGTTGCCGCGTCCACTCGCTGTTGCGATTCTCTCGCGCGGCGATTCAGGATGCAAGTGCGCCGCGCCTCTGCGCCACATTCTCAAAGGTAATCATTCGCTCCAAGATGTGGTCGGCGCCCCTTCCAGTCGCTCGTCCGTCCACTTGGCGCGCCTGCGCAGCGGCAAGAGCCAGTTTGCCTGGGATGTCCCGAGACGGGGGATCCACGGCCCGAGCATTGCGCGCATGCGTGGCGTCGGCGACTTTCGCGAGGTTTGCTGCAACCCGTTGAGGTTAGCCTCTGTTTGCTGTCGCAGTGCAAACATGCGACCCAGCTTCGCGAATGCCTGTCGTTTTGTTTGCACCACCTCTTGACCGAGTGTCCGAAGCAAGCCGGCTCTCGACATCGATCATACCTTCTCCACGGCGACTGCCTTGGACCAACCACGCAGCCCCGGGCGTTGTCTAGACAGCTGTTGTTTGTCGAGTCGCGACGGTAGAAGTTGCAACTGGTCGAATGGGAAGGGCGCCCAACCGCCCTCGGGCGCCTTCGGTGCCGCGGCTTCCTGCGCATGCTTAGTAATCGCTGGGCGCATGACGCCCCATCTTCCTTCAGATCCCGCGCGGAATCTCGCCGCGCCCGAGCCCGGCCCCCCCGCCGCCATATCACCGGCCTTCGCGACGCAACGGCGTCGCGTCTTCCCGACGCAACGCCCCCGCCGCGAGGGCGTGGCGGGGCGCGTTGACCCTGGCCCGAGGCGCGGTCTATAGGCGCGACTCGTCGGCGCCCTATTGGACGCGACTTCTCAACCGCCGGTGTCGACGACTTCGAACCGAACGAAGGCGTCGGTGGGGCGGCGCCGAGGCGTTCTTCCAGGTCGCCCGCGCCTGCCATCCTAATATGACATTTCGCCCCATTGCAGCGCTTGCGCAGCTTCGGCCAATGACCTGGCCATAAGGAGCAGAATGACCTTTGAACAAGACGCGTCTAATATCGACTTGGCCCCAACTCGCCGTTGAATGTTGCCGCGTGTGCATCTACATGTTATATATACATATATGTGTATATGTATATATATATATATGTGCTACCCCCTGATAAGAATCTAACTTTTTGGCGCTGTTGCGCTGGGAGCTTCCCGCTTCCGATTGCTCCCGAACATGATGCGATCAGTATCCCAACTGGAATGAAACTGGCCCCATATGTAGAATACTCTTGCTTGATGCGAATTGCAATGCGGTCCGAATCATAACAAAGCAGATGCCAGAGCCAAGGGCTTCTTGTTGGATTCGAATTGCATCCCTATTGGTTATCGCGCTTGCGATTGCTGGGCAAAGATTACAACTGGCCACTAGTGATTGGTATAGACTCCTAGTGATTTCACTAATTGCTAATATTTCCTGTTTCGTTTCCGACTGGTTCCTGCTTGTCCTTGTTAACTACTATTCACTCGTATGGGCCCCGAGTGATTCCTGATGCTTCGTGTTTGGTCCCGATCGATGCCTATAGGTTCCAACCGATTCCTACATATTCATGTTGTCTATTAGTGATTCCTGCGGGTTTCTGTCGATCCCGAGTGATCCCGAATGGTCCCTTATCATTTCTATTGTTTCCTGTTGATGTCGACTGGTTCCTGTTGATGCCTGCTGATTCCACTTAATTCCGAGATGTCCCCTTCTGCTTCGGGCCAGCCAGGCTTTGCAGGATAGAAAACGGGGGAGAGAGACATATAAAGAAAAGCAACACATATATGCACACATAGAGGGAGAGAGAGAGAGAGAGAGAGAGAGAGAGAGAGAGAGAGAGAGAGAGAGAGATCGAGAGAAAGAGAGAGCCAGAGAGAGAGAGAGAGAGAGAGAGAAAGCACGAGAGGAAGAGAGAGGGCAGAGAAAGCAAAGAGAAAGAGAGCGGGAGACAAGCGTGGAGGAGGGGGCCAAGTCCTTCAAGCCAAGCTGTTTGGCTTTCCGAGAAAATCACGAGGGTTATAGGTTTCCCGTGGGAATCGCTTGGTTCATCAATGACAGCCAGAGGTTTCCTTGATGTTGTGCCACGCAACTAGTGAGACGACCGCAAATATCGGAACAACTTTTGGTCACTGTAGATTCCCATGTGTCCATGGTGAGTCACAGTGGTCCTGTCGATCCCCGTTGGCTTGTAACTGGTTCCCATTGGTTCCTACTGCTCCCGCCGGGTCCGATCGAGCCCGACCAACTACGATTGATCCCCACTGATTCGTACTGATTCTTATTGGTCCCTAGTATCATTCTTAGTCGCTCCCGCTGGTTCCCAATGATTCCTAACGGTTACTGTCGATCCCTGTTGATTCCGATTGACCCCACCTCATTCCTATTGGTTCTTACTGTTCACTACCAACTCCTGCTCCTTTCAACTGCGCAAAAAAAACGATACACATATATGGGGAGATGCATGTACAGAGAGAAAGAGAGAGAGAGAGAGAGAGAGAGAGAGAGAGAGAGAGAGAGAGAGAGAGAAATAAAGAGTGAGAGAGAGCACGAGAGATGAATATAACAATAACTAAGTAGCGGAAGCAAAAGAGAGAGAGAGAGAGAGAGAGAGAGAGAGAGAGAGAGAGAGAGAGAGAGAGGGAGAGAGAGAGAGAGAGAGAGAGAGAGAGAAAAGAGAGAGAGAGATATAAGAAGAAAGAGAGAGAGAGAGAGAGAGAGAGAGAGAGAGAACAAAAAAAGGGAGCGAGAGAGAGAGAGAGAGAGAGAGAGAGACAGAGAGCGAGAGAGCGAGAGAGCGATCGACAGCAGTGGAGGAGCAGGTGGCCAACTCGTTCGCGCGAAGTTTTTTTCTGGGAAGGTCAAAAAGATGATTTGTTGTTCGTTGGACTTGGTTGGCACCGCACTTGCTACCAAAAGTTTACATAATGTTGGGCCACGGAACTTGTGAGGCGATCGAACATATCAAAACATCGTTTGTATGACTTTTGACTTGCACAAGACGCCGGCGAGACGACCAAACGAAACGATTCTCTGGGCCCGCGGCGGGGGGCGGGGTGGGGGGGCCTGAGCGCCTGCCGGACTCCGCCGTCTCGAATCTTGAGAACCGCTGGTGTTTGGCTCTTTCGGTTGGCTCCCAATGCTGTCTTGTGATTTGTTGTTTTGTTGGTCGTCTTACGGTTTCGCTGCCGCTGCCCTTTCAACGCACACCTGTGAGACTGCTCCCCCCCCAAAGAAACAACAGCAGCAACAACGAAGCTGGAGAAATAACCAAAAGAACAAAGACTTTCAAGGTCCGAGGCGGGGGGCCTGGCAGTCCCCCCCCCCACTTCCAGCCTCGAAACCCGAGAGCCGTTGAATTTCGGTTGTCGTGGCGATCTCATTCTTTTTCTGTTGAATTAAACAAATTTGTTCTGATGATCTTACAGGTTCCGAGGCCCAAGATGAAGAACATCTGCGACTGTCATTGCAAGACCAATCAAGTCCAACGAGGAACCAATAAACCTTGTAACTCTCAAACAAAAACTTCGCGCGAAGGAATTGGCCTCCTCCTCCTCCTCCACCACTGTCTCTCGCTCTCTCGCTCTCTCTCTCTCATTTTCTCTCCTTCTCACTCTCTCTCTCTCTCTCTCTCTCTCTCTCTCTCTCTCTCGTTGTCTCTCTTTGTTTCTTTTTTCTCTCTACATGCATCTCCATCTCAATATTTGGTTTCTCTCTCTCTCTCTCTCTCTCTCTCTCTCTCCCTTTCTTGTCTGCGCAAAGGGGATTGCCAGGACCAGTGGGAATCAACAGAAACAAATGGGAATTTATAGCACTATAGAAATCAATCGGGATCACTTGGCATCAATGGGAAGCACTCAGAAACGATAGGAACCAAAAAAAATATTCGGAGTCAATAAGAATCAACGTGGACCAACTGGAATCATATCAATCAAAACCATTGGGGAAATGATATAATCGTTGTGATTCGCCCCAACAACAAGACAATATCGCGATCGAGAAGCACGCAACGTAGACGATGACAACAAAAACGATGAGGCTGGTCCTTGTGGGAGGGGACACATATGTGCATATTTTCTTTTACACTGATATGTATACACACATCCGCTAGCGATCGACTGGTAACGACGAAAGGGAGGAAGAAACGCGCAGGTGCGCGAGGTCCCCCTCCCCGCCGTTTCCCCACGGTCGCCCCGCGAGAGCCAGTGGCCCGCGGCGGTCGACGGGCGGAGGCGGACGACGACCGGAGCGGTCCTCTCCTCGATGCTCGGGAGGAGACTGGCGGCGCGCACAAGGGGGTAGGCTTAGGTCGGGCATGTTCCCCGACATGCAGATTTTGGACGAACGTTTATATATATATATATATATATATATATAATATATATATATATAATATAATATATATTTAAAAAAAACTCTTCCTGGCAAAAGCATTCCCCCCTCTGCGCGCGGCCGACCATAGATAGGAAAGAGGGAAGCAAGAGAAGGAGCGGGGGAGGCCCGAGAGGGAGCCTTGAGACCGCGGCCAGCATGCAGAATGGCGTGAACTTGAGGGAACCCAGAATTCGGGCAGATTTCGGACAAGGGCGGTTTCTATGTTAACGTGGAAATTCGGGCCGTTTTCGGGCGGCGGCTCGGGCGAATCGAATTTGCTTGCGCCCGCGATTCTCGAAAGGCGAGCTTGGCAGAACGGTCGGGAACGGCGGTTGCCTCGGGCGGATCAGACACGGGGGCGGGGGGGGGGGGGGGGGGGGGGGGGGGGGAGGGGGGGGGGGGGTGCTGAGAGAAGGGGGGAGGCGTGCCGAGAAGAGAAGAGAGGAGGAGGGGAAAAGGACTGAAGGAGAAGGAGAAGGACAAGGAGGGGGCGCGTCCGCGCCAACGGGGGCCGCGCCCGTGCCAACGGGGGCCGCGCCCGTGCAGTCGGGGGCCGCATCTGCGACCCTAGCGGGCGGGGGCGGGGGGGCGCTTTCGTCCTCCTCCTCGCCCCCCCCCCCCCCCCTCGAACTTGGGTAAGAGCACGAAAGAAAGGAGGGGGGGGTGCACAGGGGCGAGAGGGCGCGATCACGCCCAGGAGGGCCAAAGTGGAGGGGGGGGCCAACGTGGAGGGGTGGCGGCATGCGGGGAGGCCGAACGGCATGGGGGCGTGGTAGAGTAGAGGAGGGAGGCCATTGTGGAGGGGGGTGCCAAAGTGGGGGGGGGCGGCACGCGGTGAGGCTGCGCGCTGGAGCTCTCGGCGAGGCCGAGAGCTCCGCGCCCGCGTCCGCGCGGAGCGGACGCGGGCGCTACTCTGAGAACAACTTCAGGGATGATTGTGCGATGGCGATGCCACCTCGAGCCAGCGCGCTGCAATATGAGGGGTGGCGAGCAGGAAATGGGGGATCGGGGGCGGCGGGAAGGGGGCGGGGGAGAGGGGGGGAGGCGGGGGGGGGAAGGGGAGGAGGGAGTGGGGAGAGAAGGAGGAGGGGGAAGGAGGGGGGATGGGGGAAAACACGGGCGTAGGGGGCTGGGGGGGGGCCCGCCGCCGTGCCTGCGCATACTGGGCGTGTTAGAATGTTGTGGTGGCCCCTCTGGGGGGTGGGGGCATTGGCTTCTAGGGCCGCCCCCGCCCCCCCCCCCCCCTCGCCGCGCGCATGCATGAAATATATGCCCACCTGGAATCGCCTGCTGGCGCCAATTTCGGTTTCCAAACGGCCAGGGTTGCCTGCAAGAGGGCTTCCAAAACGACCAGGGCGACATCACAGCAGCTCATGGTGACCCAAGGCGGCTCAAGAGGCTCCCAATATTGCCTCAAGGCGGCCCAGGAGGCCACCAAGACTGTCCAGGATGGGCCCAATATGTTTTCCAAAAGAACTCGATAAAACACAACAGCCATGTTTTTGTTACAGAAAGTGGTTGGCATGTTGTGCGGTTCTCGCCCGTGTCGGTTTTCTCCCGCCCAAGATTGCCTACAAGGCATCCAAGTTAGCACCAAGACAGCCCATGGGGCTCCCAAGCAGGCCCCGAGTCGGCCCAACGGGGCACCACGATCGCCCAAAGGTTCCCAACATTACCCCAAAACGGCCCTAAATCGTTCCAAGAGGGCGCCAAGGCGGCCCAGACACGTCACCAAGGCAGCCTCCGAAAGTGCCAGGCGGGCCAAGAGCATCCCAATACCGCGCAGGATGGCACAATAACACCCAACGCGCTACCAACAGGGTTCAAAGAGGTCATCCAGGAAAACCAACGTAAGACACAGAAGCATCGAGCCCATACAGGTTTCTGAAGAAATAATGCGTTCTCGCCTGTCTGGGTGTCCGACAGCCTAGGGCAGCCCAAGAGGCCTCGGAGATATCTCCAAGACAGCCCATAAGGCTGCCAAGACGCCTCCCAAAATAAGCCCAGGAGGACCCCATGATCGCAACGGGAGGCTCCCAAGAGGCCACCCAGAGGCCGTCAGGAAGCTTAGGCCCGCCGTAGTTCAGACCGATCGCTGCGATGCGACTGGGCGTGAACTCGGCATCCTTCCCTTTGCGCGGACGAATGCGAGGTCAAGCTCACGGCCCGCCCCAATCCAGACCGCTCGCTGCACTGCAGCGGGTCGCCATATCTACCTCCCCGCTTACCGCGGTGGCGTCGACAGAATCCAGTTCACGACCCGTCGAAAGATCAGGCCATTGGCAATCATCCTTGTATGCATCTAACCCTCCTCATGTTCCTCAGCGTCATCCTGAGTATCCTTCTCATCCTCCTCATGTTCTCCCACCTCATCATCCCTGCAACGATGACCTCGTCAAGTCAAGCTCGCGATCCGCATCCGTTCAAACCGCTCGCTACACTGCGGCGGGGCGCGAACCCGACCGCCCCCCCTGCCGCGCCGACGAAAAAAGGGTACAGCGCAGGGCCCGCTGCAGTTTACAACACCCGTCGATGTTGCGATATTCTCTCGCTCGAGATCATTCCTGCAGCGATGGTGCACAAGCGCGGCGGCGGGGCTTGCCGCGCGCATCGGGATGGTACTGCCTTCTCGCAATGCCAAGCTAGACTTCAACCGCACACCTTGGAAACGGCGTGTGCCCCGCTGTCTCTCGGCACTGGGCCCCTCGCCGCCCCACGGCAAGCGCCCCGTGCCACCCCGAAAAAAAAAGCAGCGGGCAACGCGCGCCCGATGCTTCCAGATGCACGGTCTCCTCATCAAACTCATTCTCCTGGTGTGCAATCATCTACATCAATATCCGCGTCGCGATGACACCTCCAATCCCCCGCCCCCTCCCGTCACCCATGAGCCATCGCCCCCCTATGAATCGCCCGTCCGTCTTTCTTGCTCCGCGCCCGCCCCGAACGCCCCGCGCCCCCATCCCATTTGCGCATACCGTCCCCCGACATCTTCCAACGACTCTCATGCGCCCGCGCTCCATGACCCTCCCATCGCCAGCCCCATCCGCCCCTATCCTCCTCGATTGCACCGTCGCCCTGCCTGCCCGCCCACCGCCCACGCCCTTTTTTCCATGTCATAGTATCTCACATCTGCCTCCTGCAAGTCTGACCTCCCCCCGCGCCCCCCTCCCTCCCGAATCGCGCCCGTGCCCTGGGCCACCTCTCACCCTTTATGCACCCCGCCCGCCGCTTCTCACGCCCTCGCAAGAGCCTCCATGCCCCTTCGCATGAGGCTGGCGCGCTTGGAGCCCAATGAGGGCGCGCCCAAAGATTGCATCCACACTACCCCGATATGGACCCAATGATTGCCTGCAATATGCAACGACAGTCACCAGCATTGCCTTCCCAATGCGCCCCTGGCGGGTCGCGGCCACCCCGCCCCAGCGGGCGGCTCGAGCGGCCGCGGGGCCGCCCAGATTTCCTCTCATCGGCCGAATTATCAGCAAAACCGAATCGGCATCTAGATATGATGCATGTTCGCATTGCAGCTTGCAATGGCAACCCGAAAACCCAACAGTGCACCAGGATTGAACCAGGCAGCCAAATGGGGGCCCCAGCAAAGCTCCAGGACGGCCCCGATGAGCACACAATATCGGCCCCCAGGGCGCCTCAAGAGGACCACCATGATCTACGTGAGAGCCCCAAGAGGCATGACCCTGATTGCGACCCCACAATGCCTTGACCGATGCCCCTCTCCATGACCTCCAGATGGCAGACCCGTGGCAAACCGGCGGGGCCTCAGGAGACACCCCAAATGCAACCCCAAGGGTGCCCTGGGATTGCTCTAGGTAGCCCAGGGCCGCCTCCGACCGTGACGGATGCCCCCCCCCCCCAGCATGGCCCCGAGAGCCCACCCCTCCCCCCAAAACCACCAGGATGGCCACCAGGCAACTTTCCGCCACACCCCCTCGCACGTTTCGTGGCCCTCAGGGGGGGGGGGGCACTGAAGGCCCCAGCGTCAGGGTTTACACTCGTCCCCACCACCCATGTCTGCACACCCCTCACACGTCTCGTGGCCCCATAGGGAGCTCCACCGAAGCCCCTAGTGGCAAGATTTGCATGCGCCCCCGCCACACATTTCGGCGCACCCCTCACACGTCTCGTGGCCATACAGGGGGCTCCATCGAGGGCCCCAAATGGCAGGGTTTACATGCGCCCCCGCCACCCATTTCGGCACCCCCCCTCACGCGTTTCGTGACCCCATGGGGACCTCCACCGAAGGCCCCAATGGCAAAATTTGCATGCGCCCCCAGCACCCATGTCGGCACACCCCTCAGACGCTCCGAAGCCCCAGAGGGAGCTCCACCGAAGCCTGCAATGGCAAGGTTGTCATGCATCCGCGCCACCCAAGCCTGCAACGTATTGCAAAGGCCTGGGCGCGGGTGGTGGTGGTGGTGGTGGTGGTGGTGGTGGTGGTGGTGGTGGTGGTGGTGGTGGTGGTGGCGGTGGTGGTGGTGGTGGTCGTCGTCGTCGTCGTCGTCGTCGTCGTCGTCGTCGTCGTCGTCGTCGTCGTCGCCGCCGCCGCCGCCGCCGTCGTCGTCGTCGTCGTCGTCGTCGTCGCCGCCGTCGTCGTCGACGTCGACGTCGTCGTCGACATCGTCGTCGTCGTCGTCGTCGCCGTCGTCGTCATCGTCGTCGTCGTCGTCGTCGCCGTCGTCGTTGTCGTCGTCGCAGTCGTGAAACCCGAGACCGTGCATCGTGCATCACTGAAATCTGCCTACTTTCGCCGCCTTGGCGGCTTCACGCAGGCACGGGTGGAAGTCCGCATCCACCGAGAGATTGTCCTCGCGACTCCTCGTCGCGAGCTCCTTGGAGATGTCCTGCCTGAGGAGCTTCTTGTCGTCGGCTTTCTTCTCGGTGAGGGTGAACTGCTTGAGGCGCTTCATGATCACGTACTCGGCGTCGGTGATGCGGCCCTGCTTGACGAGGAGGCGCGGGTTCTCCCCCTCGAACTTCCGCTCGAAGAACTTCTCGACCACCTCCAAGTCGGAAACGTCCTGGGGGGCGTCGTCGTCGCCGCCGCCGTCGCCGTCGCCGCCGTCGCCGCCGTCGTCGTCGCCGTCGTCGTCGTCGTCGTCGTCGTCGTCGTCGTCGTCGTCGTCGTCGTCATCGTCGTCGTCGTCGTCGTCGCCGTCGTCGCCGCCGCCGCCGCCGTCGTCGTCGTCGTCGTCGTCGTCGCCACCGTCGTCGTCGTCGTCGCCGTCGTCGCCGTCGCCGTCGCCGTCGACGTCGCCGCCGACGTCGTCGACATCGTCGTCGTCGTCGTCGTCTTCGCCGCCGCCGCCGCCGCCGCCGTCGCCGTCGACGACGACGACGACGACGACGATGACGACGACGACGTCGACGACGACGACGGCGTTCCCTTCGCGCGTCCTGCTGCAGGATTGCCAGGCGCTCGATGAAGGTCTTGCCGCCGAATGGGATCAGCTTCTCCTCTGCGATGCGGAGATACTCAGGAAACTGCACACTATCGTCAACACCGTCCTGCCACGACTGTCCGTCCTTGCCACCCTTCGCCGTTGGCCTGAACGAGCGCATAGACTCTCCCAGTTTCATCGCCACTGCGTCCGTGACCTGAGTCTTGACCTCCGCCAGTGCGCTCGTCGTGTTGTCGCAGTAGGCGTCGCCAATGATGCTCACCTGCCTCGCGGAGTCGCACTTCTCCTCGACCGCCTCCAATTCGTCGCGGCAGCTCTTGAGATGGGCCGCCTTGCGCTGGTAATCCTCAAGCTTCAGCCGCCCCGAGCCCTCACGCCAGCGAAGCTCCTGACAGTCCGCGAGGCGGCACCAAGCATCGGTGGCCCCGTGCGTAGCCTCGATCGCCTTCAGCACCTGCATCGCCTCCTGGCACCTGCAGGCTGGTTGGTAAGAATCCCCAGCAGCTTCTCTGCGGTGGTCAATCTGTTCCTGCTGCGGTCGTCCCACGTCTCGATCGTGTCCTCTACCAAGCCGTAGACAAGCTTGTCGAACGCCTCCTTGTAGACATCCTGCACGCCCGCGTCGCCCCATGTAACGTTGGTGTTCCCCAAGATGCGGAACTGCTTGAGGAACTCGTCAACGATCGGCGCGTTCTCTGTGCTCTTCAATGATACCTGCACGCCTGCTGAGAAAGGCAGACCAGCAACACCGCGGCATGGTGATAAGAAGTTGTTGGCAAGTGCGTGCTGCTTGGTCATCGTGATCGCGGAGATCAGCTGACCCTTCATCGTAACCCAATCGGCGGGGCCATTCGGACACGTGCCAAGGATACAATCCATCAATGTAATGCACTTCTCCGCCACGATAATGTCGGGAGTAACGCCTTTGGTAGCCTCGATGCATTCCGCGTGGATCTCCTTTGCCTTGCTCTCGAGCAGATGTCGCACGCTGAACTTGATGTCGAGGGGGGCGTTCACGAGCACAGGCGCACTCTCCTTGGCCTGAATCTTGACCTGGTCAATCCTGCCCGCGAGGTCGTGGCATGGCGTGTTAAGGGCAGCCGTGATGGACAGCAACGTGTTCTGCCACACGCGGGCGTCACTCCAAGACTTGACAACATTTCCCCACGATGTGCCAGCGTGCGAGTTCGTGTTGCAGAACTCCGCGAACCTCTTCTGAGCTGCATTTGCGGGTTTGGGCAGGACTTCATCCAACTTGGTGGTGGTATCAATGTTTCCCACATGTACGTCGCCGAGGAGGGCCATGGCCAAAGGGCAGCTCTCCTGCATGTCCATCAGCGCGTCGGCGTAGTTCTCCTCCTCGCTGAAAGCCTCCATCTCTGTCACCAAACAGGCCAGGAACAAAGATATCGTGGTCTCAGCAGCCTTGATGGACACATCTACGGTGGGGTCGAGCGCCTGGGATACACGATACAACACAACATCCTCGAACAAGACGGTGTATAACTGGTCGAGCTTATCCTGCGGGCTTCCGTCCAGGTCCACGAGGCAGACGCGCTTGATGTCGAACTCATGCGAATGCGGCGCCAAGCGGTTGATAGCAAAATACTCCAGCATTTCAGATGCCCCTGCGCTCGTGAAGGCGCTCTCACGGGCCCGAAGGGACCTGCGTTTGTGCAGCCTGGCGAACACATCGGAAGGGAATGGCCTATCTCCAAGCGCGTCGGAACAAGCATCCAGCGCCTTCGACAGAGTGTCGTCGTCCATGGCGTTGAAGTACCCCTCCTCCGAGGTGATCACCCTCGCCTCCCTGCACTGTTCTAGTAGCTTGTTCAGGGCGTCCACGTCCTTGGTGCAACCCTTGCTGCGCATGCGATCCCTGCAAGCTTCGGCATGGCCTTCTTCGCGTCCGAGGTTCTTGAGGCATAATATTTTTGTCACATCCAGCTTCCACAACCAATGCACTGTGCTCTTGCGAAGCCCTCTGTCGTTCGATTCGCCGACGTCGTCGCACAGCCTGAGCTTGACGCCGTCATGGAGCTGCTTCATAAACCAGAGGCTGCCGTCGCCACTCGAGGACCCGCGCAGCGTGATAGCCGTCCCAGTGGACTTGCTGTTGGCACTCTTCTTGGCCGAATTGCCCTCTGGGTGCCCCCAACCCCCTGGCCCGACGCTCGGGGCCATATACAACAGACTCCGACGCCGATCGGACGAGCGAATAGCGACGGCCAGGAGCGGACATCGAGACATCCACGATCCAGGGGCCCAGGGAGGAGGGGGGGGGGGCCAGCGCCCCAGCGGGGAGCGAGGATGGCGAGCAGGGGCGCGCTAGACGCTAGATGCGAGATGCTAGGCGAAGGAAAAGCTGGGGGCGAATCGGAGGTCGCCCCCCCCCCACGGGCCCCTGGGGGCGGGGTGCGGGCCAAGGTGGGAAAGGGCGAGGGTGTCTCGGCAGCGGGTGGTGGGGGGGGGGCACGAACTGCGTAGGGCGAAGAGGGGGGCCGTGACAAGTGCGATGGGGCACTTTGGCCTTATCCGATCCCAGGGCGACCAGCATATGTCTGGGCCCCCCCTGGGGGGCCCCACCTCGTTAAGAAAGCTAATTTGGATAGCCGTGCTCCATCGCGACCGAGCCGCACACCACGTCGCCGTTCTCGGAGCCGCTCGCATCAGCCGCAACCTCCTCCTCAGCGGCGCGACGGGCGGCATCCAGGGAAGCCTGGTCATTCTCCCTCTCAACCTTGTTCGCCTCCGCCCTGGCCTTGAGCTCGTCAATGGTGAAGAACCCGTTGCCGCTGAGGATGTTCTTGACGCCCGTCGGGTCCGCGAACTTGGCGGCCTTCACCGCGGCCTTCACCTGCTCATCGATGCAAGCCGACTCAGGTCGTAAATAGTGGTCCTCCACGTCGACCTCCAAGCAGCCGAACATCTGGAACTTGCGGTACGGCTGGCTCGCGTCCGTGATCGGGTATCCTCTGACCTTCTCGCCGTCCTCGTTGACGCCCAGCACGCTCTGCACGTTCAAATCCGACGGCTTGTCGTTCGGGAAGAGGTCGTCCCAATCTGGCTTTGTCAGGAAGAGGCCCTCGCGATAAACCAGGAGGCCAGTCCTCGTGTTGGACATCGCCCCAGTTGGATGGCACTGCACGCGGCTCGTCGACTGGCCGCTCCTGTGCGACTTCACGGCAGTCAATGCGTTCGGACAGCAGATCTCCCTTTGCAATAATCGCGCAGACGTCGTCCCAAGAAAGGAAATACATGTGCTCGTTGTGCCAGACGGTGCAATCCTCGCACTGGGTTCCGATGGGCTGCTGCTGCGGAGGCTCGCCCTTCTTGCCCGCCTTGGTGAGGTACTGCGCCCAAGGGATGAGTTCACCGTCGTTGACCTCTCGACGTCGTCGTCGTCGTCTTCGTCGTCGACGTCGTAGTCGTCGTCGTCGTCGTCGTCGTCGTCGTCGTCATCGTCGTCGTCGTCGTGGTCGTCGTCGCCGTCGTAATCGTCGTAATCGTCGTAATCGTCGTTGTCGCAATCGTCGAGAGGCACGCCATTGCATAAACCAGCAGACCTCCGTCGCCTTCCGCCCGCAGAGGTCGCACGGGCCGAGCTTCTTGACCTCCGTAGGTGGCGCCGCCTCGGCCTCGGACGTTGCCTCGGCCTTCCTCGAGGCACCCATGGCTGACGGCTGACGGCTGACGCCGCGCTCGGTCAGCGCGAACGGGCCAGTGCAGGGAGCAAGCCCCTTCAGGGCGAAAGGTTTGAGATCGGGACGGCGGAGGCGAGGCGCGGCGGCACGGTGGGCGGCCGGCCCGAAAGGAGGAGGGGAGAGGGAAGAGGATGAGGAGGAGGGGGGGAAGAGGGGAAGAGGCTGCAAGAGGGGAAGAGGGGAGGAGGGGAGAGGGGAAGAATGCTGCAGGAGGGGGGGGAGCCCGAAAGGAGGAATAGAAGTGTAAGAGGGGGAGAGGTTGCAGGAGGGGGGGAGCCCGAAGGAGGAAGAGGGGAAGAGGGGAGGAGGGGAGAGGGGGAGAGCGTTGCAAGAGGGGAAGAGGGGACGAAGAAGGGAAGAGGTTGCAGGAGGGGAGGAGCCCGAAATGGGGAAGAGGGGAAGTGGGGAAGAGAGGGGGAAGAGGGAAAGCAACTTGACATCCATGGTAAATCACCCGCCCTTCCTGACCCCCTCCCTCCCCCCTCCTCCATCCCTCTTTTTCCATCACCCCTTCCGCCCATTATTTTACTCTGCCGATCCCACCCGTGCAACAGAACCCTGGGAACGCAAATTCACATCATGCATACACATATACACGAACGAGTACGCATAGGGCCGCACGCTGAGGCCTCGAGCATCCATCGCCCGATTCGTCAGCTGGCCACTCCGCGCGGCCGCTCGCAGCGCCGTGACCTCGGCCTCTCTGCAATCGCGGTCGGGCCAGCCTCCAAGAACGATCATCTTCCTCCAGCGGCAGCGATGCCCACGCATACGAGTTGGCCCGTCACGACCGTCTCCTCGCCATGACAGCCCGCCCCGCCACCTCCACTTCGGGTCCGACGTGCTCCCGATGTACGCGCGGCCGCAGCCGCGCGATCTCGCGCAATCTAGGCCGTACCGCACCCGATCGAGCAACTCCTCCGCCGCGATGTCCAAACACGGCCTCAGGACGGTCACGTCACTGTCGGCAGCGCCCAGCACCATCTCGGCCTCGTCCCGCGCAATGTCCCATCTCAGGGTCCTGATCGGCGGCATTGCGACCCGCGCCTCATGGTCGCGTCGGCTGCCCCGCGACCCACGTCCAATCTCAGGCTCCTGATCGGCGGCATCGCGTCCCGCGGTATGTCCCGTCTCAGGGCCCTGATCGGCAGCGGCCGCCTGGGCAGGTGCGCGCGTCGTCGCACAGGTCGCGCCGACCGCCGCGCTGGACTCTGGCACGCTGGAATCCACCACGCTGGGCTCCACGCTGGATTCCGCCACGTTGGACTCTACCACGCTGGACTCCACCGCGATGACCGCCACGCTGGACGCCGCAGCCGCCACGCTGGACTCTGCCACGCTGGACTCCACGCTGGGCGCTGTAGCCGTCGAACTGGCCGTTGCACGCGCCGTCGCCACCGCCACGCTGGCCATCGCGGTCGCCTCGCAAGCGGCAATGGCAGCCGCCGCACTGGGCGCCAGAGCCGCCACGCTGGACTCCGCCACGCTGGACACCACGATGGGCAAGATAGGCGTCGTAGCCGTCGAACTCGCCGTCGCACTTGCCGCACCGTCCGCCGCTACCCAAGCCACCTCGCAGGCCGCAATGGCAGTCGCTGCCGATGCACTGGGCATGGGCGCACCTGCCGTCGCAGCCAGTGGACTGGCCGCAGATGCCGTCGCCGCAACCGACGCATTGTCCGCCAGTGTCGTCACTCGGCGCCGTCTCGCACACGGCGCCGCCTCGCACTCGGAATCACTGCTGATGCACGACAATTCTGCTGCTCGGCGGCGAAGCCGCAATCAGCGATATTCCTCCACAAGCGGCGAACAAAACCCACAGCCGCTCTGCCGTGCGAGACCAGCCCTCCCAGCGCTGCATCGCGACCGCGAAGGATTGGCCCGTCCAGCATCGAACGCGCCCGCCCGCGGGCAAACCATGCCGCACCCGTGCTCTATCGCGGGCGGCGCGACTTTG
The DNA here is from genome assembly GCA_963575745.1 of Prorocentrum cordatum. Classification (NCBI taxonomy): domain Eukaryota; class Dinophyceae; order Prorocentrales; family Prorocentraceae; genus Prorocentrum; species Prorocentrum cordatum. The sequence goes on from CAUYUJ010007180.1 coordinate 141,056, forward strand.
GGCCAAAACGGCTACGGAGAGAGATTCCAGACACGCACTGCCCATTGGCGCTCGAGTCGAGGCGCAATGCAGCTAGACCCACGGGCGCCCGCGCAAGGATGCGCGACCCTTGGGCGCTCAGATAATGGCACGGCGATGTGCGACAGTTGGGCGCCCAGGCTATGATGCGCAAGCGCTGGGCAGCACTTGGGGGCCATGCAAGGATGCTCAAGTAGGGAAGTGCGACCCTTGGGCGCCCATGCAAGGATGATCAAGTAAGGATGCGCGTCGTTGCCCGATGCTCAAATACGGGTGTAATGACGCAAGAACGCAAGGATGCAAGGGCACCCTTGGGCGCCCATGCAAGGATGCAAGGACGCCCGTGCAAGGGCGCTAAAGTAAGGATGCTCGGCGCGCGACCCTCGGGCGCCCATGCGCGGACCAACGGGGCACTGGCATGGGGCGCCAAGCAAGGGGGGGTGGGGGGGCAACGGCGGCGGCGCAGCGGCCGAGGCGGCGGGGGAGGGGGGGGTGACAAGCAGCAAACGACCAGCCAAGCCATATACCACTGCCTTGCTGCACAGATGCGCCCCCGCGATAAGAGCGCCGAGCAGGCGACGGCGAGTTCCATCGGGAACGCGGTTCGCAGGAGCGGGCTCGCGACGGGGAGCGGGAAAATAACCAACTGCACAAACCGAGAAACACAAGGCCCTCCGCCCGCTTATCCCCCTCGTTTCCCGCCCCCACTTACCCCCCTCATCCCCCGTGCCCTCCTTCCTCCCCCACAGCGGGAAGCCCTAACGTGTACCTGAGAGCCCCCCGCCACCATCAACTTTCCCACTCCCCATG
>CAUYUJ010007180.1:141983-181983 GCA_963575745.1 Prorocentrum cordatum
GTTTAGCGTTCAGTGCGGCCCCTCCTCGATAGCCGAGCACCTCCGCATCATCAGCACTGCGCGAGCACAGAGAATCACAAGACAGCTCGCAACTTGGGCCCCGCCGCCAGCCCAAACGGCGAACATAAATCGGGCGTAGCACCGCCCGCATGTGGGTGTCCATCCAATCGGGGCGGCTTCGGTCTGCTCGCCATAGGTTGCACCCTCGGCCACCGAGACTAAAACTGTCTCGTTTTAGTTGCGCCATATGTTGCGCCTTCGGCCGCCGAGAATACGACTGCCTCCTATCGGTTGCTCCATAGGTTGCGCCCCCGTCGGCCGAAAATAATTGCGTCTCCTATTGATTGCGCCATAGGTTGCGCCCTCGGCGGTCGAGACTAAGACTGACTCCTATTTGTTGCGCAAAAGGTTGCGCCATCGGCCGCCGAGAAAAAAGACTGCATCCTATTGGCTGCGGCATAGGTTGCGCCCTCGGCCGCCGAGAATAAGACTGTCTCCCATTGGCTGCACCATAGGTTGCGCCCTCGGCCGCCGAGCATAAAACTGCCCCCTCTTGGTTGCGCCATGGGTTGCGCCCTCGGCCGCCGGGAATAAGACTGCGGTTGATCCACAGGTTGCGCCCTCGGCCGACGAAAATGAAACGGTCGCGTTACGGGTGCGACCTGTCAGTCCAGTCCAGTCCAGTCCAGCCCAGATTCACTACGCGAAAAGCAAATTCGAGGTGCGCCCGAAACAACGGATGCTGTTGCCGCATGCTGATGCAGCCCGCCACCCTTTGCAAGAACGGGGGTGGATGGGATGCCAGGTCCGCTAAAACGCGGGGGGGGGGGGGGGGGCGACTAGCCCCGGACGCGCATTAAGAAACGCGAGCCCCGTCGCAAACCGACCAAGGCCCAGCACCCCCCACTGAATGCCAGAACGAAATCAAGTAACATCACATGTTTCGGGCCATCAACTCGTTGAACCTGAGGACCCCCCCCCCCCCCGCCCCCCGCACGAAGCTGGAGTGTTGCCATAACCCCCCTGAGAGCATTACTTTACCCCCTCGCCGTCCCCCACAATCATCATCTGCCCTCCTCCGCCCCCACCCGACCGCACGATAATTGAGGCGGTGCATATCCAAGCTTCGACATTTGCACGCGCTTCGCGCCACGCACCGATGGGCCCAAGGTGCGACGGAAGAGCGAGGGCCAATCGGGCCCTGGCGAATCTTGAAGCTGGGCTTTGGCGAGCCTGGAAGCTGGACCCCAGGCGCGAGCGAGACTCAGGAGGGCGGGGCCGCGGCCCGAAAGCAAATTGATCCGATCACCACCAGAGGTATGAGGATTGGGCAGGAGGCTGCATAAAGGAGGACGACAGGCGACGATGCCCGAGGGAGAAGAACTCATGCTGGAGTGAGGCAGCGGCCCTCTCCTCGCAGCTGAGTCCAGCTGCGCTGGCAGTCAGCAGTAAACACCGCTGCGCGACCCTGGCGTCAGCCAAAGCCCTCGGGGTGCCGAACATGAGCTCGACAACGCAATCGAAGTCCAGGTGGTCGACAACGACGAACACCGCCCAGTAGAAGCAATGCACACGCACGAAGCGCAGCGTGTAATTCACGAAGCCATGCGCGTAGTCTGGCTCCCGCATGCGGTATATCTACCCACCAATAGAGAAAACAACCTGCAGCCACCGTGAAAGTTGCCTTTCGGCCGCATCCGCAAAACCATACACGCCAGCCCTGCAGGTCACCCAAGAGCCAATGACGCTACCCCTGGGGCCCGCGTGGGCTGGTCGCATAGGTAGCAACGTGAACCTGGACACTCAGAGTAGAGTGTCAGGGTTTGTCCTGAGAAACCTTCGGCAATTTACACAGTGTACACCTCGAGCTCTACGTTGGTACGGTGAGCTCATCCCCGCGCCTGCCAAGTTCGGAATCTGGTTCTAGGACCCACTGGCGCGGGTAAAAAGTGTGCACGTGAATATGCCGTTGCACTGGAAAGTCCCTGGTGCTCTGGGGCATATCAACTCCCCTCAGGAGCCACATCTTCAATCGCTGCTTGCACTCGTCCAAAGGTATACCACCGCCAGCAATGAGCGTCTTGACGCACGCGGTCTTCTCGAAATTGATGCCGTCAGCAGCGAGATCCCGATGGTTGCAATTGGCCTGCCATCCGACCGTTACGCCAGCCCTGTCCACGCGTGTCAAGGAGAACCTGCGACCCCACCTGAACGTTTTGCCGCCAGCCGCAGCCCTCGCAGGGATAGGGACGGCGACAGGGGGCCCGTCGCCATGCGGGTCGGGAGGCGGTGGCACGGGAGGGTCAGGCACATGAGCTCCGCCGCCGCCGACGGGCGCAGGGGCATCTGGCCCTCCTGGGGCACCAGCGTCATTGCGGTCGCCGCCGCCAGGTGCAGGGGAAGGCGCACGCCCACCACTCGGATCTCCAGCACGACCTCCTGGGAAGATGCCGCGCCGCAGCGAAACCCCGCCCCCCTCCCCCCCCCCCCCAGGCAGCCATATGAAGAAACGTGCCTACCATCCTAGACTCTATACGCAGAATATGGGCAACGACAAGCACGCTTCTGGCAATCGTTCCAACGAGGACCACGACTACTTCTCCCGCTACTACAGTTGGTAATGCCACTAGTAATGCTAGCATTGACCCCCCCCCCCCCCCCCGACTACTACAACTATTGTCGCCGCATCTGCTACTGACTACAACCAATAACTTGTTATACACCGCCATGTCAGCAGAACTCACTGCTGCTCAACGCGACCTGCCCTACCCTGATCTGGTGTAACCAACTCTATGCTGACATACTCTGGTCCACAGCTCTGCTCTGCTTGCACGGGCACGCGAAGCGCGCGCACTGCCACCGATGCTGGGCGATTGTGAAATCAGCTGCACCGCACTGCGCGCACCAGAACTACAACAACACATGCAAGAACCCAAACAACAGCCATACGCAAGATCGCAACTGAAAGCAATGCGACAGGGCAGAGAGCAGACCGATGAACGTAAACACCGAACAGTGTACCCGAGCACACCCACCAAATTGGACCATCTAGGAACAATAATCAGACACCAGAGTAGACTTGACGGTCTGCTAAGCTGTTTCACCCCTTACGTTGCGATCCACCGCATTTGGTCTGAGCTGGTCAACGTTGCTCTATCCAACCCTACAGCGCATTGCCAGCACCGCTTCACTGCACGACACTACCTTACGCGACACTGCTGTAATCTGATCTGCCCTGCCCCACACATCTAAGCTACACTACGCTACGCTGCCAATTCTGCTACATTGCACTCTACTCTGGTCGGGTCTGGCCTATTCTACTACACGCAACTCCCAGCTATCACGAACTCCCCCCTGCGATGCGATACGTTACCTCTGCACTACACAGTCCGATTCTAAGTTAGCCTACTCTGCTCTACTCGGCGCTGCTCCACTCTACGCTACGCCGCTCTATTCTCATACATGCTGCTCTACTGTACGATATTCAACTTTACGCGACTAGTCTTATCTAAGTAAGGTTGCTTGCCCATGCGACCCTGCGCTCGTGTCTACCCTGCGCTCGGTACGTCGCAGTGTTCTGATATATGCCACCCAAATCTAATATGCTCGAAAATACTCAACCTGCTCTTCTCTAATCTACTCGTGTCTACTCAACTCTGATGTGCCCGAGTCGACGCCAGCATACCCTACCCGACCCTACCCTAACATGCAGTATGCCCGTCCACCCCACTACGACCGCGTCTACGATGCGCATGTCCACGCCACTCTCATGAACCCCACGAGGCTCTACGGGCGCGGTGCTGCCATGCGAGCGCAGCTGCTAGGGCCTTTGGTGGAGCTCCCTTCGGGGCCGCAAAATGTGCGAGGGACGTGCCGAACTTGACACGCGAAAAGCAGAGGCAAGGAGGGGGAGGTGGGGAGAGGGGGGGGAAGGTCAGGAGGTGGCGCGGGGCGCTGCGGATTCAAAACGAGGACCCAGCAACGCAGGATGGCTGGGAAAAGGGGGCACCGCGCTTTAAACGCCGCCCTCCCACCCTTGGGCCGTCGTCATCGTCGTCGTCGTCGTCGTCGCCGCGCCTCGCGATTCGCTCGGGAGCCGACGACGACGACGACGACGACGACGACGACAACGACAACGACGACGACGACGACGACGACGACGGACGACGGCGACGGCGACGGCGACGGCGACGGCGACGACGACGACAGCGACGACGACGACGACGACGACGACGAAGACCTCCACCACCGCCCCGCCCCGTGACCCCGAGGAGGGGCCGAGGCGGATGTGTGATTTACCCCAGGGTCCACGTGGAGGGCGCCCGTCATCGCCAGAGCCCTCGCCGAAGAGGTCGGTTGGGGCGCCATCGACGCCCGACGACTCGCTGAACAGCCCGTCGAGGAACTCGTCGCTGTCCACCTCGCCGCCGCCCTCTCCACCGCGACCGTCGCTCCCAGAATGGCCACCGTGAGGGTCGGGCAGAACAAAGCCATCATGCTCTGCCTCCTTCTCCAATGCAACCACTGCATCAATTAGCTCAGCGTGGTCGGATGCGGGCGGGTCTTCAGGGCACGGTTCAGGCCCATCCTCAAGCGGCGCAGGACCACCCGCATCTGTAGCTTTCTTTGGTCGTTTGGGGCGGCCAGCCCTCCACCTGTCCATTCCCTTCCGATTGGCTTTACGGAAGGGCCAGAACGTGATATCATCATCGCCGTCGGCGCCGAGGTCGTCGACGAAAGGCCTAGCAGCCACAGTGTGACATACCCAATGCTGCAACATCTTAGGCTGTTCGTCGATGAAGTATAGCGCCACATCAAAACGCATATTGTTGTCGAGCTCGGCCATGAGTTCGTGAAGAAGGAGCTGCTTGCCAGTCGACTTCACGATGATACTGCGATCCGCCTCCGTCGATATCAGTTCCAACTGCGTGAGTGATGGTGACATCGGTGACCAATACATGTGACTCCAATGGTAGTGCCCCGAAAACGTGTCAAAGTTGCCAGTCTCATCGTCGTGCCACCCATCGATTGAGAAAACCATGTAGCTCTCATCGATCAGCGATCTCCCCACGGTCCCAGTTTTGCATTTTTCTGTGAGCACCTTGGTGAAGAATGCGTTGGTCATGGCTCGCCTGGCCTTGCCCTCCTGCGCGCGCACGCAATACCCGAGCTGCCAGCACTCTGGGCCTGGTGGGGCAGTCCCACCATCGATGCGGTAGTAGTCATCTTCGCCGACAATGGAGGACCTAACCTCGATGTTGCGCGCGACCTCAGCGGTGAACTTTTTCACTTTGTCAACCTTGCTGTGCTTGGTAAGGTACGCCAGGACCCGCGCGGCGAGCTTGCCAGCGGGAAACGAAACCTCGAACTCACTGCAGAAGCTCGGGGGCGCCACCGTTCCTGCAAGGGAAAGAAAACAGAAACTTCACATGAAACAAGGATGTGTGAGGGTGGAAGGGAAGATGGGGCGGGCGCCATGGGATTTGCGGCACGAGAGGGAGGCGGGGGGAGGGCGGCAAGGTGGCACAGGGAGGGCGGGGGGAAAGGTCGGTGGAGAGATCATTGGTAGATGGGGGCACGCGAGAAAAGATGATCAAATGCGGGAGGGCCGCTCTTCCAACACCACGCTCAGAACCGCGCGAGCCCAACCGAATAATTCGAGAAATACCATATGTATCCTTACAGATGGCGGGCCTTGCGTTGTGACGCAGTGAAGGTGCACAACGACACAATGCAATACAACCGCGCGAAACATTAGAAAGGGCAAATGTACAGGGAACGCGCGCGGTAAGCCCCGCAAACGAAATGGTAATGCAATCGTAGAAAATAAACCATACCGATGTACTAATATCGTATAAACTATTACATGCAGAACCTCACCGCGGCCTGGCACGCCCGCCGCACAACAAAAAATCACGCAACACGTTGCGCGTACCAGTTGCGCACGCTGCGTTTACGAGAAAATGCCGATTGCAGTTGGCGAACGCCGCAAAGGCGCAACGGCGGCGCGTGCGCGCCCCCCCGCGCGCGTCGGAAAATTGACATGGTTTTCCAGCATCGCGTAGACTATGGCGGGGAAGTGCGGGGGGGAGGGGGGGGGGTGGGGGGGGCGGTAGGAGACCTCTGGGGATGAACTTATGGCGCGGTGGCCTTTTCGGCCCTGCGGGGTGGACATCCCGCGACGAGGAAATCGAAACCGCGCATTGCAGGCGGGCCAAGCGGGCGGAACCAACGGGCCCATTGGGCGACCCACCCCTTCCCCGATCACCATCCTCTTACCCCTGTCGTCCGCAACGTCCTCCACGGTTTCCGCCATCGCCCCCCGCCCACCCCCGCGCCCCCTCACACTCACCTCCTGCGCCCGCCGCCCACCGCTCCCACCGCCCGCTCCGCCACCCCACCTCCCCTCACCCCCGCCGCCCCACCCCCGCCCCATCACATTATCCACACAACCGCTCTCCCTCACACCGACCCCGCACTTCCCATGCCACCACCGCCAGCCCACCCCTCTGCCCAACTCGCTCCCATTGGTCACCCTCTTCGGCACTGTGCCTGGACGGGCCGACCAGACGCGCGGAGTTTGACATATTCGGGTATCGCGCGATGAAAGAGATCGGCCCCAGCGGCGCAGCGACTGCCGCCTCGGCCACGGGCCGCGCCTGCGCCGCTCGGCCACGGGCCGCCAGCCGCGCCCGGGGCCCCAGCGCTGTTCGAGCCGACACTTCCGCGGTGGAAGGTTGTAAGAAGATAAAGCATGGGAAACCACTCAGAGGGCCCACCCTGCGGCGCAGCGAGCTGCTGGGCCCCGCGCAGCGAGTCGCTGGAACCCAGCCCAACCCCGCAACTGGCGAAGCCCCTACCTCGCTGTTGTCTGCATCGCCGCGCCCGACTGGGCCGCGGCGACGGCGTCTTCCTAGTCGCTAGCCGCAGCCCGCGGAATCCTCGCGGCGGCGCTAGAGTCGGGGCTTTCCCTCCTGACGAAATCTGCCAATTGCGCAAGGTTCGGCGCGGCCCTCGCTGCGGTTCAGGCGCGCCAAATGCAATCGCGGCATCGAACCAACCGAAAGACCGGACTGTATAATTCCTTGCAAACGGTCGGGCTTCGCGGACGGATGCCAAAGGCAAAACCGCCACTGCGCCTGCGCGGAGTGGACGCGCCAGAATGCCAAATCTGGTCACTCTGAAAAGTTGTGCTGGTTTCTGGGGGCGCCCCCATCCTCCTCCACCCTCCCCTTGCCGCGCGCATGCCCGACTAGTAGCCCCCCCCCATGGAATCGCCATCTGGCAAGTGTTCTGCATTCAGGCGGCCGAGATGGCCTCCAAGAGGGCTCCCAAGACAGCACAGACGACATCAAAGTGGCTCGAGGTGGCCCATGGCTGATCAAGAGATTCCCCAGAGGGCCTCAAGACTGCCCAAGGGGCCCTATACTGCCAAGGGGGTGTCCAAGTGGCCTCCCAGGATAGCTCGAGTCCAAAGCTTTGCTGTTGTGCTTGGCAAGTTGTGATGTTCCCCCTTTGCATGGGTCTTGGATTGCCCCAGGCGGCCTAAGAGGCTTCCCATGTTGCCTCAAGACAGACCATGAGGACCCCAAGACCGCCCCGAGTCGGCCCAAGGGGGCCCCAAGATCGCCCAGGAGGCTCCAGAGAGGGAACCAAGACTGCCTTAAACCGTTCTAAGAGAGCACTGATACGACCCAGAGATGCCCCCACCCCCCACCCCCCCCCCCCCCCCCCCCACACACACCACACCCAAGACAGCCCCCGAAGGCGCCAGACGGGCCAAGGGCATCCCAATACTGTCCAATATGGACCAAGCAGCCCCAATAAGCTTCCAAGAGCACTCAGAGAGCCCCGCAGGAGAACCCAACTAAGCACCACGAACAACAACGAATCCCATTAGGCACCTGAAGAATTGCTGGGTTTGGGCTTCGTTGGGTGCCCGACAGCCAGAGGAAACTCGAAGCGCATCGAACATAGCTCCAAGACAGCCCATGAGGCCGCAAAGGCGCCCCCCACATCGGCCCAAGTTGACCCCGCGATCGCTCCACGAGGCCCCCAATAAGCTTCCAAGAGGCCGCCAGGGGGCCCATGCCCGCCGCAACTCAGACCGCTCGCTGAACTGCAACGGGGCGTGAACTCGACCTCCTTCCCCCCGCGCCGACGAAGACGGGGTCGAAATCGCGGCCCGTCCCAGCTCAGAACGTTCGCTCCACTGCAGCGGGGCGCCATCTCTCCCCCACCGCTTACCGCGGCGGCAAAAAGAAAAAGCCCACCCCGCGCCCAATTGGGAATGTTCAGACCGCTCGGTACCACCATTTCATGCATAGCGTTCGTCTCCGTCTCCTGCATGCCCCACATGACTATCATCATCACCTTCCCCCGCCTCATCGCACCTGCCGCGTTGATATCGACATGCTCACGAGCCACTCACAAGCCGCGCTGGTGGCGGCGCGCTCCAATGATTTCCCCGCGGCCCCCCGTCGCGAGCTCTGCCTCGCCCGCGCCGCCGCGCCACGTCGAATTCGGCCACCAGCACCCTCGGCCTCGGCGGGGCGCAGCGCGTCGGCGCGGGCAACAGCGGCGGGCGCCCATGGAGCAACGCGGCCGCGATCGCAGCCCTGCGCGTTGGGCGCCGCGCCCCGCGGGGCCGCCGCAGTCACCGCCGCCGTCGCGTCTGCCGCGCTCGCCGCCGCCGCCGCCGCCGCAGCAGCCGCCATCCGCAATCATCGGCCTGGTTCGAAATCCACTATCCCCCCCCCCCCCCAGGGCCGCGAGGGCGGCCCGTTTTGAAGCGCCTCGTCCCCATCCTCTTCTGGCGGCAGCTGCCCCGCTGCTCCGCCGCCACGCAAAAGCATCTGGTTGGCTGCCGATTGCATGGCGACGTCAGTCTCATCCACAGCCAATGCTTCGCCGAAATCGTCGGCGCAATTGCCCGCCGCCGCGCTGCACTTACCGATCAAGGCCGCCATGTGCATCGAATGCCCGCGCTTCCCGCTCCCCCAGCTTGCGGCCGACTGCCGCCGAAGCCAAGGGCGCGGCCCGCAGAGCCTCACGCCATCCAACTCGCGCCTTCGCAAAGCGGCGAGCGTCTCCGCGCAGCCGCGGGAGTCTCGCAGCCGACGGCGCGCGCGAACGCGCGCCCGCGCCTTGCGCGAAAATGCCGCGCCCGCGGCTATCGCGCGGGGCGTCCCGCGGAAGAGATCGCGCGCGCCCGCTGCGACAATTCGGCGCAACGCCCCGGGTCGGTTGCGGGCGCAGGCGATGCGCGCGCCATGGCACCACCGCATGTAGAATCTGGAAACGGACGCTGCTAACTGCTAGCCCGCCAACCCGCCAATATGCGATGTCTGATATTTCGCTTTGTTTTCGAAGAGGATGGCGGCGGTGGCGCCAGGGAACGAGGGCAACTGGGAAATGTGGCGAGGGGATGGCGTGTGGGGGGGGGGGGGGGGGGGGGGGGGGGGGCGCGCGCGAAAGGGGAGGGGGGGGGGCGAGGGCGAGGTGAGGGGGGGATGGGAAGGGGGATGGCGAGGGTGATGAGGGGAGGGAATGGGGGAGGCGGAGGGGAGAGGACCATCCGCGAACGTTGAAAATCGGCGCGCGAGGGCGGCTCATCGGCAATCGTCGCCCGCCCCCGCAAATGCTTTGATCCAAGCGCAACGTGCCCTCGGGAACTCCGCCGCGTCGTCGACCCCCGCGTGGCTCGCGCGCGCGCAAGGCGTACTCGGGCTAGGCGCTAGGCGCGCCGCCGAGCGCTGCGCCCGCGGGCGCCAGGCGCGCCCTGCACGCCTGCAGCAGCGCCGACATGAAGCCGCTCAGAAAGGCGCCCCCGAGCGCAGCGGCGTCGCGCCGACCGCGGTGATCGGTGGCAACATGCGGCGGGCTTGCTGCGCCCCTCGATGGGGGCGCGATTGTGGGAGGAGGGCGGGGCGAATGGAATGGAGGGCGCGACGGCTCGGAGCGGCGATGGGCAAGCAAGGGCGCAGGGGGTCACGGGGGCAAGGGGTGGATTGGGCAAGGAGTGGGCCAACTTAAACGGGAGCGGGGCGTCCACTCGCAAAGCCAGCACAGAGGAGGGGCAGTTGCCCCTTGTCAAACAGCGTCGCCACGCGGGCGGCGGACGACGAGCGCGCGACGACGGGCGACGACGGACGACGACGGACGACGACGGGCGACGACGGACGACGACAGACGACGACGGGCGGACCACGACGACGGACGACGGCGGACGACGGGTGGACGGACGGCGACGGACGGGCGGACGACGACGGGCGGACGGACGACGACGGACGGGCGACGACGGGCGACGACGGACGGACGGACGACGACGGACGACGACGGACGACGACGGACGACGAAGGACGACGACGACGGCCGACGGATCGCGACGACAACAACGGACGACGACGGGCGACGACGGACGGACGACGACGGACGACGACGACGACGACGACGACGACGACAACGACGACGACGACGACGACACGCTCGCCCCCGCGTATTCGCGCGTCGCGCTTCGCCACCCGCATCGTGAACTTCGGCGGGCGAGCGCCCGCCTGGCGGCCAAGGGCGCCGAATGCGTTGCCACGGGCAGGACAGAGGAAGCCCCGCCCACCCCCCGCCCGCAGGGCGGCCTCTTGCTCGCGCCGCGCGCTCCAGAAATGCGGGCGCACATGCAGCGCGGGGGGCGGGCAACCGGGGCCAAGGGATGGGGTTTGGGGAACGCCGCAGGGGCGGTTCGACGCCGCTCACTGCATAGTTAACGAACGCCGCGCGCCTTACCAGCGCATCCATCGCGCGCCCAAGAGGGCGGGCCCGACCGCCGCGGACCCGAGCGGCCGCCGCGGAAGTCCTCCCCCCCCAGCGCGCGCCCCCCCGAGCACCACCCACCCAAATTAAGAAAAAAGGAATGACGCACCTGATGGTGCACGCCCGCCCCTCGCACCCGAAGATGTTCTCGCGCCCCGCGGCGACTCCACAACGCAATGCTATGACAATGAAAACAACGCATATACATACCAGGACTGTCCATGGACAGCCCAGGGGCGCCCCAGGAACATTCAAGCAGCCCAGCTGGCGACTGCGGAAACCCATGGCAGCGCAATCGAATTGGAGACACCTTAGTTGAACAGCATATTTTTGAAACAACGACCACCGCGTCATTGATTTTAGCTTTTCGGCGGGGCCCCTGGGGCCTCACCCCTGCGCAGAATACGCAGAGAAGCGTTGCGTGACCATTTCGCATGCCCTCCTCTCCTCCTCCCAATCCTCCTCCCAATCCTCCTCCTTCTCATCGTCCTCCCCATCGCCGTCCTCCTCCTCCTCCTCGTCCTCATCTACATCCAAGTCGTCCTCTTCCTCCTCCTTCTCCTCCTCATATTTCTCCTTCTCATTCTCTTACTCATCCTTCTGCTCGTCATCCGATTCCCCCTCCCCCCCTTGTCATTATCCCATCCCTTCTCCTCAATGCGGCACCAGAGGGCAGAGGACAGCGCGCCTGGGCGCCGTGCATGGGCGGGCTGGCGCGGGCGCGCGGAACGTCAAACTGTTGCCAACAAATATGAAGCTGCGCAGTTATAGATACCGTGGCGCCGCGGTGGTGCCGCGCCGACTGCGCTCGGCGCCCTCGGGCTGTAGGCCCTGGGGGAAAGGGAAGGGGGGGGCGCGGGCGGGCCTGCGGCCGCTGGCGCGCGCGCAATCGAGGCGGCACGTCTATAGTAAATGCGCGCAACGGGTATCTTCCCATGCGGGGATGCCATGCGCATGGGGCGCGGCGCCGCGGGGGGCGGAAACGCGGGCGGACGCATCGGGGCTGCTTCGCGGCTGAAAGGCAACGCGTGTAAGTCCCGACGCGCGCCGCTTTCGACTGCGCAAAAGGCGCGGTCGCGCAAAGAAAATCGCACGCGCGCAGGTATATTGGCAGGCGCCCAACGCGACCCATGCACAACTGCCAACGCGACACAAGATTGGATCATGCGGCAGCGCGGCAATTGTGCAATACGCGCGCGGGTTCGCAGTGGGGCGCGGGCGGCAGTAGATCGCACAATGCAACCCAACATAACGTTCTGGCATGCCCCCCCTTCCCCCCCCCCCCACACACACACGCACACACTCACGCACACACACGCCGCCCCACCCCACCCCACCCCGCCCCACTCACCCAACCCACCCCGCCCCATCCCAAAGTCTTCATGGCCGCACAATGCCGCCTTCACGTGGCCGCTGCACCCCGAGGGATACCATTGATGAACAAACGCTCTTCGACCTTATATGGGATTGTGCGTTGCATGTTCGCCGCCCCGTCCCCGACTTGCCACTGTGCCCCCATGACTGATCATGCGCGGTCAATTGCCACTACACACAAAAACGTTGACAAAAAACAAACAAGTATACATAAAGCCAGGGACTGTACCAGGGGCGCCCTAAGAGCGCCCCCAAGGAAACGCTGAGTGACCTCTGCAAACCCGAGCGGGGCGCAGCGCGCGCAAGCGACGCCCGCGCGCCCAACGCTCCCACCCCCACCCCTCACACCCCTCCCCCCGCATGTACCCAAGAGGGCACCTATGCACCGAGATAGCACATGGGAAAACTCCGTGGATGTCAACAAAGAGCCACAGGAATGCCCAACATGCATCCAATGCGACCCCATCACAGATCCATCAGCCACCTCCCCCCGATGTTTGTTTATTTTCACACTGGTGTGCATTTCTGTTTCGTTAGTGTTTACCTGCGCACATCCTCTGTGCAAATGCCCGAGGCATCATTTCTGGATGGGCTGGCGGGGGTGCGCGAAGGGCCAGGAAGAGGATGCAGGAGGGGTAGACGCAGAGAGGAGGGCAAGGAGGATGCGGAATGAGTCGCAGCGGGGAGATGCTGGCAATAACGGTGTTTAGTATGATGAGGGGGGCGATGAGGATGGCGAGGATGATGACAGGATCATGATGCAGGGCGGGTGTCGGTGGATGGAGGGGGGGGGGGGGGGGCGGCGGCAACGACGATGACGACAACGGGTCAAACGTGCGTGCAACCCAGGCACCTCGTCATCCCACATGGGAGTCACCAGGACTCGAACGGGGGCGTTCCGCCGCGCGATCCCCGTGGGGCGCGCCCCCAAGCGCGGGGCCCGAAAACGGCCGCAAAATCCCCGACGCGGCTCGGTCGACCCCTGCCGCGGCCGAGACCCCCCCCCGAGATTGCCCAACATAAGCCCGATATGGCTCGAATGCGGCGCACGAGCGTCCCACGATGGCCGAAGATTGCCTCCGACCAACTCGAGGCACCCCAGGCGAGGAAAAGGCGAGGAGGGCGGGCAGGAATGCGCCAGGCGAGGAGTGGATGAGGGGCGAGGAGGCGATGGTGGAGAGGGTTGGACGGGAGAGGGCGAGGAAGGAGTCGGCGGGGGAGAGATGCGTCGCGGCGGGGGCGGCCAGAACGGGGGGGGGGGGCGCGCGCGCGGGGAGGGGGAAAGTTGACGCCGAGAGAGGGAAAGGCAAGGGGGGACGCAAGTGACAGGTCCTTCACCGAACTCGCCCGCGCTGCACGGGAGGGACAGCGCGAGCGCCCCCTGCACGTCCTGCTCCTGGCGGGAGCGCCGCTGCCGCAAGAGGCGCGCGCCCGCGGCCAGGCGCCGCCGTCGCACCTCTGCCACGAGACTGTTGGCGCGGACGGCGCGCGCCACGGCGCCGTCGACGGCGTCGGCAGTGGTCTCGGCGGCGACGATGGCATGATCGTCGACCTCGTAGTCTGCCTCGTCACCAGACAACATCCCCTCGATGGTGTCCAACTCAACATGGCGCGCCTGGGCGCGGAGAGCCCGCTCCGCAGACCGCCTCTGAGCACGCGTGAAATACATGGGGCCGCCCTCAGCATCCTGATCGGCCTCCCGTCGCAAACGGGCCCTTGCACCAGGGCTCAGCTCACGGTACTTATTGCTGAAGTCGAGGAAGCTCCAACCCTTGCCAGTGTTTTTGCGCATGAAATAACCAAACAAATGAACCTTCTTCCGCTTCCTGGGGCGCGCGGGAGGCCCATCTTGATCAGCGGGGGCGTCGCCGCAGTGGTCGGCATCACTGCGGCCAGTGGCGCGGCTGTCGGATCCGTTGGCACGAACTGGCTTTGAAATGTTGCTCGCATTCAATGTCATGGTGCCCTGCGCCACGCACGTCCCGGCGAGCCTGTGCCGCAAAGACCCAAGAATCCAGTCGGCGTTCACTTGATGAAATCCAACCCGCCCTCTGGACGCGCGTGGTCTAAGGCGCTTCCTCTGCCAACCGCCATTATTCCCCTTCGGGGAGGGGTTCACACCTCCCCCCGACGCACCCCCTTGGACCCGGACAGGGGGTGAGAAGGCGGCGAACAGCCAGAGCGCCCAAGATGGCCCAGCACGGCCTCAAGAGCGCCTCGGAAAGCCCAAGATGGCGTCCAACAGTGGCCAATCTAGCTTAAGGCGCCTCAAGGTGGCCCCGACACTGCTCCACGAGGCCACGAGAATGATCCAAGACGGCTCCGAGAAGCCTCCGAGACCTCCAAAGAGTTCCCCAAGAAGTCAAACACATTCCAAAGCCTAGAGAAAACCAACGATATTGGCATTGTCGCCCGTTCGCCCCCGATGGCCAACAAAAGCCTCAATATTGCTCAAATATGGTTCACGAGAGACGTTAGAAAAGCCCAGGGGGCCCCACTACGGGCCCAAGAGCGCCCATGAGCTCTCCATGAGCGCCCTAGAATCGCCACAATAATGGATTGTAGATGCTCCAGAGGGGTAAAGCTAACTAGGGGACGCCCCTTATTTGATCGACGTCCTCCAGGATTGCCCCAAGACGCGCACAGGAAGCCCCAAGAGGCCCCATTAGAATACCAAAATGGCTCCAAGATGCCCCCCCCCCCCTGAAGCCCCTAGGAGGGCCCCAAGAGATCCCCAAGCGGCCCCAAGAGCCGCCCCCCCAAGGGGCACCAAAGACGCCCAAGAGCCCCCAGGACCGCTAAGAACCCCCCCAGACGCCCCAGGAGGCACCCACGAAGCGCCCAATAGATATCGCAAGAGGCGCAGAGATGCGGCCAAGAGATCTCGGGCCCTTTTGATTGCCCTCCTCCTCCTGCTCCCCGTTTATCAGCATACGCCTTACCTACATCCGCATCCTTACTCTCCTTCTCATTATACCCCTTTTCCGTAGCCCCACCCCCTCATCTATCCACCTTGCCTTCGCATTAGCCTCCTCCCTCCATCGCACAATTCGGCAATGTCTACCCTTGCTCCCGCGCTTCCCTGATCACCTCAATTCGCCTAGACGTCGTTCCTGGATGGGCTGGTGGTGATACGCGAAGCGTTTAGAATGGCTGCTGATGGGTGTGGTGCGACGCAGCAAGCAGGCGTCTGCGAATTCTGCCAGTTGAAAGCTCCTCGTGTACAATGTCAACCTTCGTGTCCCTGGCGATCGACAGCAGAACAGTCAGTGCCTCGCCGCCGAGCAAATCGTCCTTCGTCGGGTACTCAGTGAGAAACCATGCACTGAATGTGTCGAGCATGCAGGGCTTGGTCGCCGCGATCACTATCTCGTCGACGAGCTCCTCGGGGCGTGCCAGGAAGGCGAACAGCTTGTAAGGGAACCGCTGGTGCGGTGCAATCCGCGCCCGCCCACGTGGGCGGAGCTCAGCCAGCCCGCTGGGCGAGCTTGAGTTGAACGTTGGCTCTGTTGCATTCTCTCACCCCCCTCCCCCGACGGGGGGGGAGGGGGATGGGGTGTAGCGGGGCGGGAGGGATGTGCCGAGGCGGGCTGAAGCGATCAAAGACGCGCGGGGGCAAAGAGGGGGACAGCCGAACCGTGCAGCGGCAAGGTGGCGGGAAGGCTGCGGCTGGATGGATGGATGGGGGAGCGGGGGGAACGACGCTGAACAGGATAAGGAGAATGAAGAGACGACGAGTAGGAGAAGGAAGGATGAGCAGGATGAGAACGGCAAGATAAATTGCCAGGGGCGCCGCAGATGCTTCTCGGAGCCCCTTGGGATATTTCGTTGGCGCTTCTTGGAAGCGTCTCGGGGCGTCTTCGGGATCTCTTGGCGGCCCTGGGGGGGGGGGGGTGCTCCTGGGCGTCTTGTGTGCGTCGGGGGGGGGGGCTCGTGTGGCCGCTTGGGGTCTCTGTGGGGGCTTCCTGTGGGCAGCGTGGTGCCATCCTGGGGCCATCATGGGACCTCGCGGGGCCCCCGGGGCCTCTTGGGGCGACTTTGGGGCCATCTTGGAGCCTCGCGTGGACTCGTGCACCCGTTGCTGGACGGGCTTGTGGGGCTACGCGAAGCGTCTGGAATTAGGAGGTCGTGCACGATGGCCTTGGACCGAAGAATGAGCCTGAATGCCAGCGCTCCGAAGTAGGTGGTGTACGATCTGGGGTGCAAAGCGCGCCAGTCATCCATCGCATTCATGGCGACGTCCGACTCCGCAATGAACATTGTCTCGAAGTAGTTCTGGGCTGCATTCGTCAGGGCGCACTGTCGGCGCAGGGGGCGCCTCGGGTCGAACTCGAACGTAGCGGCCCCGCCGTCGGCAATGGTTCCCACGCGCTGGTTTAATTCCCACCTGATGCCGCCCTGCCCCATGCATCGCCCGAGGAGCGCCTGCAACTTCGCGACGGCAACGTGCAGGATCGGGTACGCGAACAAGTGGCCGTCCGCAATCAAGCTGGCGCCAGCGAGCCTGTACGCCTTGTTCTGTGTCCGAACTGCGGCCACGTCGTTCTCGCCCTGCTTGTCCGTCGTCGCACCAACCGCGTCGTTCTGAGTGATCAGATGCTTCTGGTGCGCGGTGCTGCCAGGCCCCATGTAAGCCGCGCAACTCCTCGCTGATAACCTCCTGGCCATGTCTGGTGTCAACTCGCCCCTGTTGGTAACCCATTTGATGCGCGCCTTCGAACAGATGCCGTGCACTGCGTCTAGGAAGCAAATGTCCGCGAGCGCCTCTGACAAGCCAGTCCAGCTTTTCCTGTTGAACACTCGAAGGGCTCTGGGGGCAATAGCGAACAAGATATCCCAGGACAGCTTCTCGATGACGTGTTGGACTGAGTTGGTTTCGTCCCAGCCCACATAGATCTCGATGTGGTTATGGTTCTGCCAATCTCCCCTGAGAGCGCACCCGAGCGTCGCCCATCGCGCCCGCGCCCCCTTACCCTTTCCAAGGTAGCTCTGAACCACTGCTCTCCGATATGCCGCTGCCTCTTGCGAAGACGCGCCCCGTCGGACATCGGCGTGATCAATCAACACTTCAACGATGGCCTGCCTGAACTGCGCCATGGCACCAGCGGCTTGCAGGCTCAGAGAAAAACGAATGCCGAAAGTGAAGAACAAGTCGGCGATCTGGCAAGAACGCTTGTTGCACGTCGAGACCTTGTGGACGTGGCAGAGCAAGTGAAGGCAGCGCTTTTTCTTTTTTCTCTTCTCGAACTCGACTCGGATGTTGGAGGATGCGGCGTCCGACATGGCAACCCTGATATTGTGCTTGAACTTGGTTGGGGCCATACTCAGGTGCTCGACGGAGCCAAGAGCTTTGTTGATGACGTTCGAGGTGGTGCTCTCAAGGTTCGATAGCGAGTTCAGCGTCTTCACCCTGAACAGATAATATGTCGGACCGATTCTGATCAACATTGATGCCCATCGCGTGACCTGGAATATCTTGGAAACCTGCGTGTCCTTCACGCGGATGTGGGGCCTGGAAGCCCTGATCTGGCCATAACCGTCGATGCCGTCGCCGTCTCCACCCGCTCCGCCTACGTCCTCGATCGACTCCATGTAGCTGTGCAGCGGTAGCAGCACTGCATCCTCACTTTGCACGGCTCCAGTCTTCAATGGCGTCTCGTCGTAGGCCTCGAACATCGCGTACATCACCAGGTTAACGTCTGGGATAGTGGCGAGCTTCATCTCGAGTTGGCCCCTGAGCCACCTGTCCATCATGAGAGTAAGCTCTGCGAGGCGTTCCTTCACTGCCCATGCGTGTGAGTGGTGCGACAAGTTGATGCCATGCAGCATGGCCTTGGTGCTCGAGACCCCCTGCTGAGAAAGTATCCGTTCCGCTCGGGCGCACAATTCGTCCGACTGGAAGTCTGTGGAAACCGCCGCATCGAACAATGCTCCGAACATCTGGTGGTCGACAACGACGTCTGCGTGAACGGGGAGCAGCGCATGGCACGCAGGGATGATCGCGCCGACGGGATCCGCACCAGGGTCGTGGACGGGATCCGCACCAGGGTCGCGCACGGGATCCGCACCAAGGTCGACGGGATCCGCACCAGGGAAGACGGGATCCGCACCAGGGAAGACGGGATCCGCTCCGAAGCGCTGCTGGTACCTGTCGCCCCAGCCGTCGGACATGAACTCTGATATGGAGGGCGCCCCGCAGGGCGAACTGATACGGAGGCCGCGCGACGGGCGGGCGTGAAGAGCTGCACACAGCAGGGATATGAACATCATCATATGAAAGGCCCTCGGCGAAGACTCTCGAGCCAGGGGGGCTTCGGGGGGTGCACGGGGCGTCGGGGCCCTGAGCGAGAACGCAAACGTGGATTAGGGGAGTGCCCAATGGGGGCACGAAACTTTTGGAGGGCGCGCCTTCCGTGGAACTCCATATAGGGCCCTTCGGTGGAACTTCCCATGAGGCCACGGAGCGTGTGATGGGGTCACCATTGTGGAGACTGAGGGACATGCATGCGGGATTTCCCACTGCGGCCTTCGGCGGAGGTCCCTATAGAGTCACGAAGCGTGTGAAGGGCTGTGCCAAAGGACAGGGGGCATGCTGGATTTCCCGCTGGGGCCCTCGGAAGAGTTCCCTTTGGGGCCACGAAGCGTGTGCGTGGGCGGCGGCGGCGGCGGCGGCGGCAGCGGTGCGCGGCGGCGGCGGCGGCGGCGGCGGCACGCGTCGTGCGCGTCGCGGCGGGGCGGCGGCGGGGGCGGCGCGGGGGCGGCGGGGGCGTCGCGCGCGCGCCGCGCCGCTCCCAGCTGCCCCCCGCTCGCTCGCTCCCCGCTTGTCCTCCTTTCTCCTCCTTCACCTCCCCCCTTCCTCCTTCCTCCTGTCTCATCCTTCCTTCATCCGTTATATGTTTGTTCCTGCGCACGTTCCCCATTTTGTCGTAAGCCTCCTTTCCTCTTTCTTTGCTGCTCCCCTTCCTCTTGTTTGGAAGCCACGAATGGCAACGCCAGCTAGTTCCGAAAACGAGAACTACAAAAAAATCCCCCCGAACCGCCGTCCGAAAAAAAAAACAATTTTCTATGTTAACATAGAAACGGCCCTTGCCCGAAACATGCCCGAATTCTGGGTTTCCTCAAGTTCACACCATTATGCTTGTGGCCGCGGTCTCAAAGGGAGCCCAAGTCCCCCGAAACCCAGCGTGGTTACAGCTCTGAGTAAGACTGGGTGCGAGCGTGCACCTCTGCCCTCTGTCGCTTGACTGCTCTTGCACGTAAAGGATGCCCCTGGGCAAACGTGACTTTCGTTGGTGCGCGGCTCTGGGGGGGGCGCAAAGAGGCCAACTTCAGGCGAGCAAGCGACTTCTGGCCAATGCCGGGGGGGGGCACCCCTGTGGGCCCGGACCGGGGGTCACTCCGGCGAAGGATCACTCTTACGCTCAGGTCGGGCATGTCCCCCTACAGGCGGATTTTGGATGAAATGTACAGAGGACTCAACAAAGTAAAAGATACTGTAACAAATCATCCCCATACACTTCCCTTACTATATTTGAATAGTCCTCCTGTAGAGGGACATGACCGGCCTAATATTACTCGAAACCGATTTCAGTCCTCGAAGGGCATCTGGTCGAGCCGTTGCCTGGCCTCCTTGCGGGCCCTCCGGCGCGGCCACTCCTCCTTCTCCAGCGCCGGCGCCTGCCCGTCGCCGTCGCCGTGGTCGTGGCCGTCGTCGTCTGACCATCCCCAGCCGGGGCGGACGGCAGCGGGGAGGCAACGCAGCCAAAATCCACAAGAAGGACCCGCGCCCCTCGGAAGTCCCATGTACTCCAGATTTCGTGATAAAGGGAGGGGGGTCTCATTTCGGGGGGGTGTCTCTTCCAAGCTATCTTGGAGGGCCTGGGGGGGTCTGGGGACGATGTTTTGGAGGGTTCTCCCACGGGGGGGGGTCTCAAATGGCTTGTCTTGGAGGGTCCAGACCCCCTCCCTTTTATTACGAAATCTGGTGTACCATTCGTAGCTTCTTGGTCGTCAACATGGGCCCAGGATGGGCCGAAGAAACAGGGATGCAAAGGTAGCCTTGATGAAGCAACGCATCCATACTACGGATTTTGACCATCAGCGTGGGAGGATCGATGATTGCAGGAACGTTACCCCAAAGGGGTCCTGACTGGGCCCCAAGCCGCCACCGCGGGCCCAAACGGTGCATGAGAATTGCACGTGTCTTCACCTGACATGCATTGCCCCATCCCTTGACGAACACCCGACTGTCTAAAATCTGCTCAATTCCCGTCCCGCGACCCCAGGAACAACCAACATCGAATCGGTAAATCGGATGGCATCGAAATGTGCGTCGGACCGGGCCGCCTCGGCACGAGATCGGAATTGAATCGGAACGGCTGCGCCAGGATGGACAGCAGCGCCATGCAAGCATCGGGTCGCGCATCGGATCGCCCGAACATCGGAATCGAATCAGATCGGCCGGCCGAAAACGATATCGAATCCGATCGATCGGATCGAAAGTGGACCTGCCCCTCTCGGGGTCCATGCTGACCAGATTTCAAGAGGCTCGCAG
The DNA here is from genome assembly GCA_963575745.1 of Prorocentrum cordatum. Lineage (NCBI taxonomy): Eukaryota > Dinophyceae > Prorocentrales > Prorocentraceae > Prorocentrum > Prorocentrum cordatum. Next base: position 162,721 of record CAUYUJ010007180.1, read on the forward strand.
CCGTGGCGACTGAGGACCCCGTGGGACCACATCCCAGAGGCCTTCAGAGTGAAGAGGTCAGAGTCGCAGGTGAGGTCGTCGTCTCCCTCGCAGTCATCAGCCCCACTGCAGTCAGGCAGACACCTAATCTCCAGGGGAGGAGGAGGGGTGAGGGGTGGGAGGAGAGGAGGAGGAGGAGGAGGAGGAGGAGGAGGAGGAGGAGGAGGAGGAAAGAGGTGGGAGAAGGATGACTGAGGAAGTAGGAAATGGAGCAACCAGGAAGGATAGGGAAGAGGAGCGATCCCCAAACGACGCGACACCCTGTGACTGCATTGCAGTGTCGTCGTCCGAGGGTTGCCAAGGTTCCCTCAACTTTTCGCACCGTCTTGGAAGCCCTCGAACCATCTGGGCCTCGTGGGGGGCTGCCCTGAAAGCCGTGGGGGCCTCCATGGAAATCCCGGGGACACCTAGTCGGGAGCGCCGGCTGGAGGGGGGCCAGACGGAGGGGGGTCGACGCACCCCGGCCCGACGCGCGTGCGCGGACAAAGGGGGTCCAGGGAATGCATTGAGAGACGAAGAGGGGGCCGCGAAACCTGAGCAGTTTCTTCGCCTGGCCACATCACCTGTCCCGCCCCAGTCCTCGCCCCACGGACGAGGAGGAGGAGGAGGAGGAGAAGGAGGAGGAGGAGGAGGAGCAGGAGCAGGAGGAGGAGGAGGAGGAGGAGGAGGAGGACACCTTTGGCACCACTGGCCATCCCGCCCAAACCGGCCAACGCCCGCTGAAAAAACAGGGCCGGAGTCCACTCTGGCACGTCTTTGTCGAGCTGCACGCAGCCGACGGAGGTCGGAGCCAACATCGAGCCGAGGACGGAGCTGGCATCGACGGTGAAGAGAGGTCAGCGTCGACGTGGAACGTCGTCCTCGTCGTAGTCCTCGCGCCGTCGTCGTCCTCGGGTTTGGGGTGGCTCGAGTCGTTTTGCTCCCTCGTCGAGATTAAAGACGGCGTCGAGATCACGGTCGTCGTCGCTCTCGTCGCCGCCGCCGCCAGCGCGGGCGCCTCGTCGCCCGCGGCGCCGCCCGAAAAGGCCCGAGGCAGACTGGCCCCGAGGGAGGCCGGCCATCAGGCCCCGGGGCTCCTCCCCGGTCTTGGGCCCGCTGGGGCTCGACCTGAGCACTACGTTTTTCAGTCGGGCAGGTCCCTATAGAGGTAAACTATACAAAAATAATTTTGAAAAAATAATATGGGGACGATTATTTGACCATTCTTGTCAATTTTCGGATATGTCTGTTGACTATTTTTAGTTTTTCCGAAATCCCCCTGTAGGAGGACATGCCCGACCCAACACCACTTTTCATGCTTGTTCCGTGCTTTCGTTCAGCGTCGTGCTGTCTTCGTCCCTCCTCAAAACCTCCACCGATTGACGCTCCCTCTGGGGAAACATGACTGCCAAAGGTTCGCCAATGCGTGTGGTGAACACTCAGATCGCCAAATATAACGCCACCTACACACTGATCCACACGCGAATTCCATTCGCCTGCAAAGCCCGGGGAAAGGCCACCTGAAGCACGGGGGTCACGGGTCCAGAGGGAAACGTGTCCTGGACCCCAGGGCATTCGCCCAGGACCGGCTCTTCATCCAGGGTCGGCTTCTGCCAGGGTCCCGGGGCCCCTGGAGGGCCCCGGGAAGCCAAAAACGGTGAAAAACCGCAGGGCCAGTTCCCCTTCAGGACCATGGGTCCCAGGGAAGGGCCCCCGGGGGCCCGCGGACGGCGCAGCACTCTTCCAGCTCGCGCGGGCCCCGAGGGGCACGGAGCCTGGGCCCCCGGGCTCCTCCCCGGGGCCAGCCATCAGGCTGGAGAGGCGAGCGGGTCTGGCGCAGACGGGTCCGCGGGGGCGGGTGGATAGCACGCGCAGTAGGTGGTACCTGGGTGCAGTCGCTTGCGCGCAGGCTGCATCAGTGGCGCGTGGATGCAGCTGTGTCTCTCCTCTCTTCTCAGGCGATACTCCAGATTTCGTAATAAAAGGGAGGGGGTCTGGAGCCTCCAAGACAAGCCATTTCAGACCCCCCCCCCGTGGGAGAACCCTCCAAAACATCGTCCCCAGACCCCCCCAGGCCCTCCAAGATAGCTTGGAAGAGACCCCCCCCGAAATGAGACCCCCCTCCCTTTATCACGAAATCTGGAACAGTCGTCGCCCGTGCAAATAAGTCGCGCCCCGCCCGCAGCAGCGCGTGCGATGACGAAACATACGGCACACTTGACGAAAATTTCTGCGCCTCCCGCTGTCGACTCGTCTGCATCAGACCCACACTTCGGCTCAGACGCCGCGATGACGAGCCTGGAGGCCGAAATCGTCGTCGCCGTCGTCGTCGTCGTCGTCGTGGTCGAGGTCGTGGTCGTGGTCGTCGTCGTGGTCGTCGTCGTCGTCGTGGTCGTGGTCGTCGTCGTCGTCGTCGTCGTCGTCGTCGTCGTCGTCGTCGTCGTGGTCGTGGTCGTGGTCGTGGTCGTGGTCGCGGTCGTCGTCGTAGTCGTCGTGGTCGTCGTCGTCGCCTCGTCGCCCACTGCGTCGCCCACGGGCTGCAGGGCGGCGGCGCTCGCGAGGAGCAGCGCGCCGAGGAGGGCGCCGCGCGCGGGGGCCATGGCCGATCGCCGGGCTCCTTCTGCGCAGGAGGCGCCGGAGGGCGCTGGGCTCCTCCGTACATAGACAGCCTCGAACGTATCCCTGCCCCTAAGATTAACAAGCCAAAAGGCGACGACAATCTTAGGGATGCGCCCTCAGAAACGGAGGGAATCCTTGAGATCGGCATCGAGATAAGGCGTTGCCAATCATAGGGATAGGGAGATGTCCCAGGCTGGTAATAAGTACAGTTTTGTCCGTCGGCGGCGAGGCAGAATTGCTGCAACAGCGATACGAGCTAAAACGGGGACGCCGAGAAGCGAATAGCCCGCAGGAGAGGGGAGGGAGACGCACCCTGGGCGGCCGCGGAGGAGGAGGAGGAGGAGGAGGTGGAGGAGGGAGGAGGAGGCACTCAGAGGCGGAAGATGGGCTCCTCCGCACAGTCAAGACGCACAAGAAGGAGGCCCCCCGAAGGCTCCAAGGAGCCCCCCCAGGCGGCTCAAAGGAGGCCCCCAAGAAGCCCCAAGAGGCACCCAATAGGCCCAAGAGATGCCCCCAAACGGGCCCCAAGGAAGGCGCTTCAAAACTGCCTCCAAGAGGCTTCGCCAGGTCCCCAAACAGCTCCCAAGACGCCCACAAGAGTCTCCAAATAGTCCCCGAGAAGCCCACGCAGCCTGCGGAATGGCGCAAGCCTCCCGAATAGAGGTGCGCGGTGAGAATGCAAGGGCATTGGAAGGCCATGCTGACGTTGCTCCAACAGGGTTGGCGAAGGCTGCCAAGGATGGGCCGAAGAGGCAAGGATGCAGTGGCAACCTTGGAAGACCTGGCATCCATACGATCCGTGTTGACTGCAGCCATTTTGGCTCAAGCGCGAACGTGCTTCTCAAGCCAGGCCACGGAACCGTGTAGACGCGTGCCGCCCGATGTTGTGACCCGCTGATGCAGCCAAGCGCACGGGAAGACCACAGCATCGAGGGCAAGTCTCCTCGACTGCGTTGCTAGAGGGCTCCTAGATAGGGTCGGAGTAGATGGAGCCGCATCGCCGATACATCGGCGATGCATCGGCGATGCAACGGCGATGCAACGGCGATGTGGGCGATGCATCGGCGACGTCGACGTGAAGGAAATCGGGCTCCACATCGAGCTGCATCGGCGATGCATCGGCGATGCGGCGCGATCATCCGACCCCATCTACTCCGACCCCATCTAGGAGGCCTAGAGTTGCATGCGAATTGGACGTTTTCCGGCGCGCTTGCCAGGACAGCGCCCCTGCACCGCACCACGTTTGGGCTCCCTCCTGGCCCCCAGGCCCCGCTCCAACGCGTCACGGCGCACCTTTTTTTCAATGGGACCCTACAGAAACTGTGCGCGCAAACCGTGGCTTCTAGGAAGTTTTCCCGAAACTGCGTTCTCGTAGTAACTCGGCAACGATCCGTACCCAAGGGGGGGGGGTCTTGGAGCCCCGGGGCAACGGTAATGCGAAGGCGGGGTATAGGGCACGTCGGAACGGGGGCGCGCTGCGATCGCAACAGTCTGCGCGCGAGCACCAGCATGTGAGCTGGAGTTCAGCCCCCCCCCTCCTCCTCCTCCTCCTCCTCCTCCTCCTCCTCCTCCTCCTCCTCCTCCTCCTCCTCCTCATCCCACCCCAAATGCGATCGTTGTCGTTGCCCGGGGGGAGAGGGGGTTGGCCCAGGTAACGACCGTTCGCTGCCAGAGTTGAGCCGGGCCTGTCCCTCTACAGGAGGAAGATTTAAGAATAATGAAAACATCCGGGCCCAGGACCCAACCATGCGCACTTGTGAATGACGCGTTGAACGTGCCGCGTTCGGCGGAGCTTCCTATAGGGCCACGAAACGCCTGAGGGACGTGCCGTAATGGGTGGGGAAGACGCATGCGGGAGGTGCCACTGGGGCCTTCGGTGGGGCTCCCTATGGGCCACGAGGCGCTGTACTGGGCGTGGCGGACGCATGCGGACGGTGCCCTTCGCTGGAGCTTCCGTTGAGGAGTTCCCTACGGCCTACAGGGCCACGAAACGCTGCACTGGGTAGAGGCCGACGCACGCGGGTGGTGACAGTAGGGGTTTCGGTGGGGCCCCCTATGGGGCCACGAAGCGCTGCGCTGGGAGGCTGGGGCGCATGCGGGCGGTGCCACCGGGGCCTTCGGTAGAGCTCCCCATGGGCCTACGAAACGCTGCACTGGGTGGGGGGTCACATGCGGGCGGACCATTGGAGCTCCCTACAGGGCCACGAAACGCTGTACAGGGTGGTTGGGGGGGGCGCATGCAGGCGGTGCAACTGGGGCTCGGTGGAGCTCCCAATCAATGGGGCCGCGAAATGGAAGACTGGGTGGTGGACGACGCATGCGGGCGGTGCCACTGGGGTCTTTTTGTGGAGCTCTCTATGGGGCCACGAAACGCTGCACTGGATGGTGGCTGACGCATTCGGGCGGTCCCACTGGGACCTCCGGTGGAGCTCCCTATGGGACCACGAAGCGCTGTACTGAGTGGTGGCTGACGCATGCGGGCGGTCCCACTGGGACCTTCGGTGGAGCTCCCTATGGGGCCACGAAGCGCTGTACTGAGTGGTGGCTGACGCATGCGGGCGGTCCCACTGGGACCTTCGGTGGAGCTCCCTATGGGGCCACGGAGCGCTGTACCGGGTGGTGGCTGACGCGTGCCGGCGGTGCCACTGGAGTCGTCGGTGGAGATCCCGACGGGGACACGAAACGTTGCACTGGGTGGGTGAATCTCAAGGAGGAATGGCTGTGCTGGGGGGTGGTTGACGCATGCGGGCGGTCCCACTGGGACCTCCGGTGAAGCTCCCCAGGGGGCCACGAAGCGCTGTGATGAGGGGAGAGGCTGTGCTGGGTGGTGCTTGACGCATGCGGGCGGTCCCACTGGGACCTTCGGTGGAGCTCCGTACGGGGCCACGAAGCGCTGTACTGGGTTGGTCAAAGGAAGGGAGGAAGGGCTCTGCTGGATGGTGGTTGACGCATGCGGGCGGCGCCACTGGGACCTTCGGTGGAGCTCCCTATGGGGCCACGAAGCTTGTTCTGGGTGGGTGAAGCGCAAGGAAGAAGGGCTGTGCTGGATGGTGGTTGACACCTGCAGGCGGTCCCACTGGGACCTCTGGTGGGGCTCCCTATCGGTGGGGCCATGAAGCGCTGTACTGGGTGGGCGAAACGCATGGAGGAAGGGATGTGCTGGCGGTGGTTGACGCATGCGGGCGGTCCCACTGGGGCCTTCGGTGGAGCCCCCTATGGGGCCACGAAGCGCTGTACTGTGCGGGTGAAACGTAAGGAGGGGAGAGGCTGTGCTGGGTGGTGGTTGTGACGCATGTGGGCGGTCCCACTGGGACCCTCGGCGGAGCTCCCTATCGATGGGGCCATGAAGCAAGCGTTGTACTGGGTGGGAAAAACGCAGGGGGGAAGGGCTGTGCTGGGTGGTGGTCGACGCATGCGGGTCGGTGGGGCTCCCTATGGGGCCACGAAGCTCTGTACTGGGTTGGTCAAAGGAAGGGAGGAAGGGCTGTGCTGGGTGGTTGTTGACGCATGCGGGCGATTGACGGGAGGAAGGAGGGGACGAGGAGGCGGGAGGAACGCGGAGACCGTCTCTTCAAAATGGGAGCCAACACCACAGGATGGTTGGAAAATGGTCGGGGGTTGATTGTTGGAGTATTGGGGGGACTTGTTTGAAGATGCTTGACGATTTCCATTTTTGGGGGGTCCGCTTGTAGGAGGACGCGCCCGAGCAAATACCAGAGGATAACAGCTATCTCCTCGCGTGAGCACGCTTCCCAGCAGCTGCGCCCCGTGGAGAGCTTCTCCTCGGGGCGCCCTGCATCGGCCGCGAACGGCCGCCCCGCGAACGGAGTCACGGCGCGGATAGCCCGGCTCTCCGCAGGCATGCTTCGTTGCATGGAGGCGTTTCGCCTCGAGTTCGGCCTCCGGGGCCTGGCAACATCGGGCCCCGGGGCTGTCGAGCAGAGAACCAGGGCGCAAAAGACTGCGCCCCGAGGCTGGCTTCGAGGCCTCTGGGGCTCACGGTTTGGAGCAGATCCTGCGATCGGCGGGTGTTGCTTGAGGTAAAGCTTGCCCAAGGCGGTGAATGTTTTCTCATTCGGCGTTTCGGCACTGGGCGGAAGTGGGGGGGGGAGGGGGCGGGGTCTGGCTCTGGGCTTCTGCCTGATGCCACTGCTTGCAACCGTGCGTCCATCATGGGGGAGACCTCGCCTGCGTGAAACATGCCGCCAGACACAGCCAAGATCCACTCCATGGCGGGGGGGGTGCGAGGGCCCGGGCCAATCGGCAAAGCAAGGAACAAGAAAAACGACGGCGTGTCACCATTGTTTTGCTCCTCTGCTTGGAGCCCCTCCCCGATGGGCCTCCTGAATCAGGGGGGCGTAAGACCCGGGTACAGGGAACTCGGAAATCCCCGACGAGGTCGTCAAAAAAATGACGAGGCCGAGCCTGCATTTTGACGAGGCCTCCCGCTGCAGACATCCCACGAAACTCCTCCTCGTCAAAATCCGAGCCGCGGTCGTCAAAAAACGATGGCCAACCCGAGTCCTGGCAAACCCGGGTCTTACGCTCCCCCGACTGAAGGGTGCCCCTCGAAGGCCAGCTGCGCCTCCCCTGGGAATCGCGGGGACAACTTGGGCCATGGCCATGGGCCGCCTCCAGCAACTCCCGAACGGGGGGCGATGGCGACCCAAAGACTGGAGGGTGAACACCCCAAACGAATCACAACTCAGTGGAAGGAGAAACGACGGCACAAACATAAACTTTTGGCGCTCGGCGCGGATTTCTTGGATCTGCTCTGGACCCCCCTCCCCTGGCTCGCGGAGCGCGCCAAGGGCGGCGCCGGAGGCGCCGCCGGGGGGCCCAGGCGCCGATCCAAGACATCCGCGCGGAGCCCTCACAGTTTCTGGTTATGGCGTGTTTCTTCTTCGACCCAAGGTGGAACACCCAAGCACGAAGACTGCAATTGGAAGCCCTCCCAGAATGCGGCTGCGCTCCGCTCTCGTGACGGCTGTGCCGCCGCCATGCCCGGCCAGAACCATGCTTTGGCCCTGGCACAGTGTGCACGCCATTCTGGCCGAGGCCAGGGGGGTCCACACAGTCGAAGCATGCCCGAGGCCCCTTCTGGAGATGCCCCAGTCGAAGAGCGTTCCAAAGCGGATAGCCCAAACATGAACAATATGAGGGTACAGGGTACCCCTCCAAAGCTTCGGACTTTCGTGACCTTCCAAGGGCCCAGGATGGCCGTGGCGCCCTGGCCAAGCATGATGGTGGTCTGCTGACGCCTTCTGCGCATCCTCTTGCGGTATCGGGTTCGGGCGCGCGATGCTGCGGAGCAGCGCGAGCGGGGATGGCTTGATCCAGAACGGCTGCGGAGGAGTCTCTTCTTCCCCCCCTCCTGCTCCTCCCCATCTTTCCCCTTTCCCTCCTCTCCCTCCTCCCCGGTCCCGTGCTTCTGCCCGTCTCCATCCCCATCCCCATCCCCAATGTACATCCTCTCCCGCTTCAACCTCCCCATCCGCATCCACATCCGCATCCGCCTCCTGCTCCTCCCGAGGAGAAGGAGGAGGATGAGGAGGAGCTCCTCCTTGGAGGCCTCCAAGATGGAGCCACAGCAGATAGGGGCCCGAAGGCAGCGCCGCACCGCCGCTGCAGCGGCGACGGCGGGGCGGAGAAAAGGGGCTCCAGACCGCGCCGTGGCGCCGCTGCATCGGCGGTGCGGCGCGATCCTGCGACCCCGTCTGCTCTGGCCGCATCTGGGAGGCCGGAATCCCTCTCCTCCTTCTTGCTCGTCGTCCTTAAAGTAGAGCGAGAAGAAGACAGTTGGAACCCTCTTGGCGCACCGTGGGGGCCTCCTGTGCGACATGGAGCCGTCTTTGGCAGTCCCGGGGCGCTCTTGCGGTCCTCCTGGGGCCTCTTGGAGGCCTCTGGGGCCGTCGGGAAACAATCTTCACCGTCTGGGAGAGCTCTGCAGCGATCTCGGCGAACTTGGAGAGCCAGGTCAGCGGGAGGAGGAAAGATGAGGACGGATTTCGGAAATAGTTGTACGGATGGTGATGAGCGGAAGAAGAGGAGGGTCCAGGCGGAGGGTTCAAGAGGAGGTTCGTGAAAGAAATTCAGATATTTATTTGGAGTATTTTGGCCACCGAGGGTCCAGAAGACTTTTCCAGGGCGCGTTGGAGGCGTCGGGTGACCGTCTTGGGCTGCCTGAGGCCTTCGGAAAGTTCACCGAGCGAGAGCGTGGACTTCCAGAGCAACTGGAAGCTTCGAGAGAACTACGATTGGATCTGAGGCCCTCCGGGTGTTCCTTCGGCTGGGTAGTCGAAGCCAATCTGGCAGGCCCAATCTGGCAAACGGGGGCAATCTGGCGAGGGAGCCAACGCGAATCCAGTCTGGCGAATAACCCAAATCATCCAGCTTGGCCGGGCCAGATTGGCCCTTGGGGCCCAATCCAATCTGACAGTCTGGCCTTCTCAGTTTGGCGCCCTTTTCGGCTCGCTTCAAAGCAGACGGGGTTCGTTTGCAGCCATCTTTGGGGCAGGAACGCCAGAAGCCGCATGGACGTCCCGCGACTGGGGCCCCCATGGGTCTACGCATTTGGAGGGGAGCTCAGCAGGCAACTCGCTCTTGTCGCCCATCCCCTGCTTGACATGCTGTGCATCACCCACATATCGCCGTCGTCGCCGCCGCCGCCGCCGTCGTTGTCGACGTCGGCAATCATTATCAGCATCACCATTATTGCCACCAGCAGCTTCATCATCACCACCAGCATCATCACCATCATTATCATCAACAACACCATCATCATCATCATCATCATCATCATCATCATCATCATCATCATCATCATCATCATCATCATCATCATCATCATCATCATCATCATCATCATCATCATCATCATCATCATAAGTGTCATACTCGTCACATTGGCATCAACATCACCGTCGCCATCTGCATTGTAACACGCACCAGCATCACAAACACTAATAACAATAACAGCATGCCGACGATCGCCATCAACAACGTTATAATAATCGTCGTCGTTATCCTCCTCCTCATTATCATATAAAACATCACCATACTATTATAACCACATAGATATCCGCACCCTTCGCCTCCTCCTCATCATCATGCTGGTACTGCTCCTCCTCCTCCTCCTCCTCCTCCTCCTAGTTGTCCTCACACCTGCTTCCCTTCTCTTCAACTCCCCTGCTCACTCCTCCTCCCCCATTTCCGTCCTTGCCGTGCTACTTGTCTCCTGCTATTCATTCCCCTTCGTCCTCTCCTCCTGCGTAACCTTTCCGCCGTCCCCTCCTACCCCGTCCACCCCCCCTCCTGGAACCCCGTCCGCCCTCTCCTCCGCCTGTTCCCCCATCCGGACGAGATGCTCGGAGAGAGCGGGCGCACTGACGGGGACACTCGGCCAAGTATCTCCTCGAGGGGTCCTCAGACTGCGTCGAACGTCCAGACGCCAGAATGCGTCGAACCGCGCCGAGCAGAGGCGCCGAGAGGAGCCGCGCCCCCGGGCCACGCGCCCCCGGACGGAGCCCGAGCCGGAGCCGGACGGAACTGAGAGATCTCTCGGCGCTCGGAGGCCCCCGGGCCCTGCGGACCTGCCCGGGCTTGCCTCCTCTTGTCCTGCTGGGGGTGTGCTGGAACTGGGCACGGGCCCGGAAAGTCCGAGGAGTTCGGGGAGTGAGCCGCGCCGAGGCTGGGCCGTCTGCGGGCAACCCTGGAGGGCCTCGTCAACTGTCCCGGATCGGTGGGCCTCGACCTGCCCGAACCTTCGAGGAATATGCAGAAACGAAATGATTGTGGCCTCCTGGGGCCCCGTTGGAGCCCTCTCTGGGCTCTCTTGGGGGGCCTGCCTCTTGGGGCCTCTTGCGGGCGCCTCGGGGGCTCCTGGGGGACGGGCCTTTGAATACCCGGGGGTCTCTCGGGACCTCTTGATGGACACTATGGGGCCTCTTGGGAGACACTTCAGGCCCTCTTGGAGGCCTTTTGGCCCCGCTGGGGGCCACCTGGGGGCCTCTTGGGGCTCCTTGGCGCATCTTGGGAGCTTTTCGGAAGCGGCTTGGGGTCTGCTGGGAGCGTCTTGGGGGCTGGGGGCGATCGAGAGCGCTCAGGAGCCCATCGGAGGCGAAAAGGCGAAAAGGCATGTTTCAAAGATGTCCTTGATTATTGGCAAGTTTTTGGCTTCTCGGAGGCGCTCTGGGGAGTCTCTGCTGGAACTGCCTGCAGCGTCTCTTGAGGGGTCCCGAGACGGACTTGAGCCGTCTGAGGCCCCTGGAGGCCGTCTGAGGGGGTGATCCGGGGCCGCCCTGCTGAGCAAGGACCGACCGCCCCGGCATTCCTATAGTCCTACCACGAACTATTCTTAGAACCCCAAAATGTCATAAGAACCAAGACAGTGTTCTAAGAGCATGAACCCGATGTCTTGAATCGAGACCGTCCCAGCCAGAAATGGACTGAGAACATCTCGTGGAGACCACCAGAGAATCTAAGAACACTGTTCGGTAGGCCTCTCGGCACGCCAGGACGGTTCGCCACTGCGTGAGCCCTGGGCCGCCCGAGCGGTTGTCTGGTGGCCCTGTGGGGCGATGGTGCGCTCCGGCGTGCGGGCCCGCCCCCGGCACACGCACACCTGCGATCGAGGTTCTGGCCTGGCCTTCGGTCGGGCTTGCCCCCCTGCAGGGGGATTGTCGACGACAAATAAAAAAATACCCAAAATAGATCCCCGAATGGCCAAAAATACTACAGAGATAGTCCCCAGACTGTTTTTTGACTATTTTTGGATATTCCTCCTGTAGAGGGACAGGCCCGACTTAAGCCTGGCCCCCTCCCAGCCAGGTCCCCCGTTGTATGCAAGGAGCGAAAGTAAGCGAGACGAGTGGGCACTCGAACGGGAAGGCCAAAAATCTGGCAGGGGAAGCCACTCAAACAAGAACGTGTGTGGGGTGGGTGGCAGCCTTCTAACAATCTATGGTTTCCACTTGGGGGGGCTGACTTCTCTTCTTTTGGCGTTCTGGCGGCTATGTTGCCGCCGTCGCTGGCGGCTATGTTGCCGCCGCCGCCGCCCCGTCGCCGCCTCGTCGCCGCCACTCGTCGGGGCCTGCCTGGCGGTCTGGCGGCTATGTTGCCGCCGTCGCCGCCCCGTCGCCGCCCGTCGTCTGGGTCTGTTTGGCGGTATGGCGGCTATGTTGCCGCCGTCGCCACCCCGTTGCCGCCTCGTCGCCGCCCGTCGTCTGGTGTTTGGCGGCCTGGCGGCTACGTTGCCGCCTTCGCCACCCCGTCCACGCCTCGACGGCGCCACATGGGTTGTCCCAGATAGATTGCACAACATCGACTGCACAACGTGTGTTGCACAACAACTATTGCACCACATATATTGCACTACATAGACTGTGCCACACACTTTGCATCCCACATTTTGTTTTACACACCGTATACAACACAACATAGACTGCGCCACATACATTATCCCCCTGGGATTATCGGCTCCTTTCCTCGTGCTGCAATACGCATATATGTATATGTATACATACATATATATATATATATATACATGTATACATGTATACATGTATACATGTATACATACATACATACATACATACATACATACATACATACATACCTACACATATATGATGTTCCAACCTACTCTAGCCTTGATCACCATAAATAATTTCGACCGCACCCCAAACTCGAGGGTTTTCACGTGTCGGGCCCTGGGATACACTGTGTCGACACTCTTTCGACACTCTTCTGGGTGCTCGAAATTGTTTCTGGGATGTGGTCCTTACGTATGATGGGGGCCACATAAATACACATTATATATGTATATATATATATATGTATCATTCGTCCATCCGGTATATGAACTCGCACCATTCCAGCTAAGCTGGCATCCCCCCCCGCCATCCTCTGCAACTGAAACTATGCGCGCGCACTCGTTTATCAACAATCCTCAGGTGTTCAAAATTCCTTTGCAAATATATAAAGAATGGCGCACGCGCGCGTCGTCGCGCGCGCATGCCGCAATCCTCCAAAAGCCAGTTTCGTCGGGGTTTCAAAACCGAATGTCCAAAACACGTATCAAACAAATGTTTCCCAACACGGGTTTTCAGCACGCAAAACTTGCGCCGTTCTGCGTGTTCTTAAAGGAGCCATGCGTTGTTTGTTTCTTCTCATGCTGCCAAACTGGTGTCGCGCGCGCATGTCGAAAGCGTTCGAAAGCTTTTGCGCGCGTGCTGGTGTGAGAATCCGATTGTGACAAATGGGACGGAGAGCACGCGCGCGCGTCGTCGCGCGCGCATGCCGGAATCAGTCCAAACCTTCGGCGTCGTAGCGATTTCAAAACCGAACGCCCAAACACACATACAAAACGCGTGCTTTCGCAACGCCAATGTTCAAAAAAACGTGTGCCCGCGCTCTTGCGACATCTTGCGAAAACCATGGTTTTTCTCTTAAGATACGTTCATTCACTTCTGCCAAACGGGCCTCTTGCGCTGCATGCCAGCATATGAGGAAGCAGAAATTAGGAGGCAACTGCCGGGAGGCTTTCGTCGGAAAGATTGAAGAGGCTTAAGCACCATTTGGAATCTGTTACGCCGGAGAGGGCCTTGGACTAGGCAGGAGTAAGCCGGATTAAGCGAGATTCAGCGGGACTAAGCCGGATTAAGCGGGATTAAGTTGGATTCAGCCGGATTTCGGGCCAGGGCGAAAACAGAATTTGACCTCCCAGGAGTTGCATCCGAACAGAAGCACCAATAGCAACTGGAGCAGCACATGGGCCGCCTTGAAAATGTCTTTTCGGCGACTCGGGAACCTCTTCGGGCCGTCCGAAGCTCACACCACCGTCCGCACTTAGGTTCCTTGGTGGTTGAAATTCGTTACGTGCTTAAACACAAAAACAAAACGAACATCTATGCATTTGGCATATCTGGATCGTCTTGGGTGTCCTCTGGGGGCCTTTTTAGGCCACTTCACGCCCGCTCGGGCAGTCCTGGGACCTACTTGGGACGTCTTGGAAGCCTGTGGCTGTCTTGCTAAGGCCCTCTTTGAGGGTTCTCGGGGCCCTCTTGGACCTCTCTTGAGGCTATTGGACCTTCTGGGCCTCCTTCGGGCCGTCTTGGAGCGCCCTTGGGCAATCTTGGGACTCTCTTGGGCAGTCCCGGGACCCTCTTCGGGAGTGGCTTGGGCCGTCTTGGGCCGATGTCTAAGTCCGCGAGGGCTGTCTTGGCCAGTCAGAGACATGAAAAAGACAGAACACGGGAGACCTAAACTGGACAAAACATGAATCTCGCCCCGTGACGGCCTCGTTGGGCTCCCTTTGGAGACCTCCCGACCGTCTCGAGGCCCTCTTCGGCTGTCTTGGGGCCACGATGGGCAGTCTTGGAACGCTCCCGGGCGGCGGGCTCCGCTCTCTCGGACCGCTGTTGCGCCGTCTCGGACCCCTCTTGGACGTCTCGCGGGCCCTCTCGTCGCCCCTCTTCCCCTCCTGTGGCGCGTTTTGGCGCTCCCCGACGGGTCCAGGACGCTCGCGGGCAAAACCAGTGCTCCCCGGGGCCCATGGGACCCCCTCCCCAATCATTTGTTCCGTCAGCAGATTGCGGTCTCAGGCGGACAGTCCACGCTCCCTGCCTTGCTGCTCCCAACCGAAGCCGAAGGACGGGGAGACAGATGACTGGAGCATGCCATTAAAACTTGCTCAATTCGCAACAGTTCAAGGTATGCACATCAGCTGCGTGCTAGGGCGCTGCATCCACTGTAGGGAAAGCTGGCGTGCGAAAGGTTATTGAGACAAGCTGAGCGTGCTCTCAAGGATCAACAACTACGCCGTCGAAGTGTCGACCCGAAATTCCTTCTAGAACCAAGCGCGAGCGCGCATCGCGCGCAATTAGTTTCTAGCACGGTCCATGCGATGGCACGTCATAATGTAAATTTGTGATTAACAAATGATGCCCCCCAGGGCTGATAAATAGACTTTGCCGACACTGAAGGCTTGTGAGGGGCTTCTCCGTTCGAATCGTCGTCTCCGTCGTCTCCTCGTCGTCTCCGTCGTCGTCACAATCGTCCCCTCGCCGTCTCCGTCGTCCCCCGTCCCTTTCCTTGGGCGGCCCCGAATCGCCCAAAGATCGGCCCAAGACGCCCAAGATGGCCCCAAGACGGTCCAGGAAGCTTCCAAGACGTCCCAGGAAGTCTCCCAGAGCACAAACACTTTTAGCATATACCACTTTTCGGCCTTCACGGCGTTGAAGACGGTCCAAGAGGACCCCAAGAAAGCCTTAAGACGGCTCAAAAGGCTCTCAAGAGGCGCCAAACACGGCCCAAGAGGGCCCCAAGATGGGCCCAAGACGGGGAGCCCGAGCCAACAATCTGAGCCTTCCGCCCCAGAAGCTCCCAGGAGGCCCCCCAAAGGCCCCAGGAGACTCCCAAGAGGCCCCAAAGAGGCCCAAAAGAGGCCCCAAGAGGCGCCCAAACGGCCCCCTCCTCCTCCTCCTCTTCCTCCTCGTCCTCGTCCTCCTCCTCGTCCTCCTCCTCGTCCTCCTCCTCCTCCTGTCCTCCTCCTCCTCCTCCTCCTCCTCCTTCTCCTCCTCCCCCCTTGCTCCCCCTCCTCTTGCTCCTCCTCTGCCTCCTCCTCCTCCTCCGTATCCTGCTCCTCCTCCCCCTCGTTTTCATCTTCGTCGTCGACAGGGTCGACGGCACCGGCCGTAAGGCATTCGCAATAGACCCCGCGGGGCGCGAAACATGTATTTCAACCACGCGCACCAGTGCTCAGAGAGCTCGGGGAACCACCGCGCCGCGGATGATGGCAAACGGGATGAACGAGGAGGAGGAGGAGGAGGAGGAGGAAGAGGAGGAGGAGGAGGAAGAGGAGGAGGAGGAGGAGGAGGAGGAGGAGGAGGAGGAGATGGGAGGGGAGGAGGAGGGAGGAGGAGGAGGAGGAGGAGGAGGAGGAGGAGGAGGAGGAAGAGGAGGAGGAGGAGGAGGAGGAGGAGGAGGAGGAGAGGAGCACGAGGACGAGGACGAGGACAAGGAGGAGGACGAGGAGCTTCCGCCGCGGCGGCGGGAGCCCCGCTCGACGGCGAAACAGGGGAAATCACGCGGCGGTGGCGGCGCCGGCAGTCCCTGCCTCTGCCGCCGTCTCCTCCGGCCCCCTCCCCCCCCCAGGAGGAGGAGGAGGAGGACGAGGAGGAGGACGAGGAGGAGGAGGAGGGGGAGGAGGGGGAGGAGGAGGAGGAGGAGGAGGAGGAGGAGGAGGAGGAGGAGGAGGACGGGGAGGAGGAGAAGAAGAAGGAGGAGGAGGAGGAGGAGAGTCTGTGCTGTTCCAGTCGCCTTCTCGCTGGCGGCCGCTGCTCTACTCACCGGCGCCGCCGCCGTGCGTGTTTCCATTTGGCTGGCGCCACCCCCGCGATTCGCCCGAGCAGGGCAACCATTTTGGAATCACACGCACCGCTTGTTGTTCACCACAAGCTGACATGGTGGGAGGATTGATACATTGACGATGATCAGGAGGAGAATGAAGAGGATGGCGAGGAAGACGACGACGCAAGAGGAATATAACGAGGGAGTGGGAAGAACATGAAAAGCAGAATACGAAAGAGGAGGCACGCGGGGAGCAGGAGGAAGATAGGAGAAGGAATATCGAGGAGGATGACGATTAGAGAGGAAAGGCAGAGGAGAGGAGGGGGGACATTGCCTACAGCGATGTCTCTCGGAGAGCTTTTTAAAGGCTCATTGGAGCTTCTGGGGGCCCTCTTGAGGGCCTTGTGGATCCTCTTTGTAGCTTCTGGGGGCCTGTTGGGGCCTCGTGGGAGCGCCTCGGAAGCCTCCGAGGGGGGCTCTTTGGGCCATAGTGAGGCACACACGCGCACAAAAGCCGCGCGCCCTGACAGCGCATTGGCAGGATCTGGCTGAAAACACATGCAAACCTGCATGCACGAAGGCGTGAAAAATTGCGACCGCTAAGCCAGCGCAGTGCCTCGGTGGGCTATCGTTGTGCCCTTTGCTCCACGGCGCGGCGCGTCAGGGGGTGAGGGGGAGGGACCGTCCTTGGGGCCTCTTGGGCCCTCTTGGGCCGTCTGGGGGGTCTCTCGGCCCGTATTTGTTTTGTTTATTTGTCCATGGTGCAACGGCGGGATTCCACCGTGAACGCATCATCTGCGGCCAGAGGCGCAACATCGCACATGCCGAGGTGCGTGGCGCCTGCAGTTGCAAGCATGATCCGCCACAGTCCAAAAATTCAATATCAAATGGTATGGGTGAGCCAGATGTAGATGCGGGCGTCCTCTCCATCGATGGGACTTCCACTTTCGAGGCAAACAAATATTTGCGTGGCCATGTTGAAAAATTAGCCCGGCGAAAGACCCAACCATATGCAGTTGTGAGTACTGCAATTGTGAATATCTTCTTCGGTGGCGCTCCCTATGAGGCCACGAAGCGCTGTACTGGGTGGGTGAAACGCAGGGAGCAAAGGCTGTGCTGGGTGGTGGCGGACGCATGCGGGCGGTGCCACCAGAACCTTCGGTGGAGCCCCCTATGGGGCCACGAAGCGCTGTACTGGCTGGGCGAAACGCAGGGAGCAATGGCTGTACTGGGTGGTGGCGGACGCATGCGGGCGGTGCCACTGGGACCTTCGGTGGAGCCCCCTATGGGGCCACGAAGCGCTGTACTGGGTGGGTGGAACGCAGGGAGCAAAGGCTGTGCTGGGTGGTGGCGGACGCATGCGGGCGGTGCCACAAGGACCTTCGGTGGAGCTCCCTATGGGGCCACGGAACGGGACCCTCGGTGGAGCCCCCTATGGGGCCACGAAGCGCTGTACTGGGTGGGTAAACGCATGGAGCAAGGGCTGTGCTGGGTGGTGGCGGACGCATGTGGGCGGTGCCACTGGGACCTTCGGTGGAGCCCCCTATGGGGCCACGAAGCGCTGTACTGGGTGGGTGAAACGCAGGGAACAAAAGGCTGTGCTGGGTGGTGGCGGACGCATGCGGGCGGTGCCACAGGGACCTTCGGTGGAGCTCCCTATGGGGCCACGGAACGGGACCCTCGGTGGAGCCCCCTATGGGGCCACGAAGCGCTGTACTGGGTGGGTAAACGCATGGAGCAAGGGCTGTACTGGGTGGTGGCGGACGCATGCGGGCGGTGCCACAGAGACCTTCGGTGGAGCCCCCTATGGGGCCACGAAGCGCTGTACTGGGTGGGTGAAACGCAGGGAGCAAAGGCTGTGCTGGGTGGTGGCGGACGCATGCGGGCGGTGCCACAGGGACCTTTGGTGGAGCTCCCTATGGGGCCACGGAACGGGACCCTCGGTGGAGCCCCCTATGGGGCCACGAAACGCTGTACTGGGTGGGTGAAGCGCATGGAGCACTGGCTGTGCTGGGTGGTGGCGGACGCATGAGGGCGGTGCTACTGGGGGCTTCGGTGGCGCATCCGATGGGGCCACGAAACGCTGTGCTGGGTGGGTGAAACGCATGGAAGAAGGAGGAGGGAGGGGAGAAGGGGGAGGAGGAGAAGAGGAGAAGAGGAACGCGGGGACCGTCTCTTCAAAACGAGGACCCAACACCACAGGATGGTTGGGAACAATGTTTCTCGGGAAGGTGTTGGTGCACTCACCCAAGCAGAAACTTCATGGATTCATTGGGCGCTTTGTGTGGGATATTTAAACAATCCTGCCTGGTAACACAACTATTCTGTCCAGAGCACTGGCACTCGCTCCACTCGCTCCCTGTCGCGTGTCCGCAAAACCTGCGATTATGCAGAAGGGCAACCTGGAGGCGGTGCCGGTGTATGAAGGCTGCTTCGCGAAAGGCAACTTGGTCCGTAAAATTTCTTCTCAGCAGGCCCGGGACACGACTTTGCTTCACATAAAGCTCTAGGACGGAGCGCAAGAATGCACGCGTTGCGTCTGATTAGCGGAACTGAACTCCACAGCCAGAACCGAACTCTGGGAATTGCTTGTATTCCTCCAGTACAGGATCCATTAAAGCATCAAAAACATACAAATCATTATGACCTGCTGTTGCACCAAATTCAACATTGGCGAGGGTCCAGAAAAGATCATGATTGGGCTGCGCTTGCCATCTTGAGACGAGACCGTCTTCCCAGCCCGGGCACCGGAGAACGTCCCCATCAAATACTACGGCATGTTCGAAATCAGTGTTCAACAACGCATATGCTTTGCCAACATGTCCACCAACATTCCCACTCAAATCAAATGAAGGGGCCACCTCGACATGGCTCAAACACGCGAAGTGTGACTGTTGCAGAATGCAAACGCAAATAACCCTGCATCTCATCAGAAAGATCTGTGCTCGGCCCATTCCACGACTAAATTGAGACAAAAAAACCTATGCTCTGAGCATGTTTAAACGCATCCAAAACCATACCTGGTACTGCGCCGTTTCTCCGCGAATCTACAAGCACTAAGCCTACGTTGGCAGAACTATCTCCATACGTTGTGGCATGAACTGATATGTTTGCCCGGCGCGACGTAGCACCAGCGATATGAGTATTCCGTTGCACAACGTTCGCAGTGCCAACAAGGGCCCCTACACAAACAAGAAAGCAAGGGTGACACGGATGCCTCCCAATTGGTAATGCCATGCGTCATTGCGAGCGAAAGCACTATCAATCAACAAGAAC